>PVIC010007837.1:0-49781 GCA_004025085.1 Thryonomys swinderianus | reverse complement strand
TGACACAGTGTATGGTCCTAAAAAAATCTTTATACAGAAACTCTTCCAAATACATCAGTAATTTCTAAGTGATTTCAGGTACAAGAATGGATTCATTTTTAGTTGAAATACCTTTCTCTACTATACATTTTCATATTATGTGAATATTTGCCTATTTCGATCTAAATTGTAGTAAAAGTTCTGAGAACTTACTGCAGTTCGCTGAATAAATCCCACTTTTGATGTAGTTAATTCTGTGCCTTAGGAACCAAGTAATATCTCCATTTATACTGTTCTACCACTATCTGTACTTCCCCATGTGAGAAAGTACTGGTAGTGGTCAAGGTTTCCTTAACTTACTTTCATCTCAGTCCAGATATTGGATATTTTACAAATGTATCTCCCTTACCCTTTTTTGTATACATCTAACTTATCAGGGGAAAAAAAATTTGCTGCCTCTTTAAAGATTTGTAGAGCATTTCTCAAAGTTACTGCTCTTGTCCAAGTTACTGCTCTTGTCTAAATATTTCTGATAATCTACAACATGTTTTATATTGTTTTGGGCAGCGATGACTGTTATCTTAAAACAAACCTCATGCTTACCTAGCTTATGCTAACAGTTTTATTGAGCATTTATTATACAACATAAAGGAAATATTATGTTGGGAATTTTAAAAGGATACCCAGTTCTAGATTTCAGGTGAATTATTATTGTTACTCTTGAATGATCTTGTCAGGCATGATTCCTCCCCTCAAAAAACCTCATGAACTTATAACATGGGTATGCATACATATATGTATACATACATCCCACTTGTAATCTTATTAAGAATTAACTCTAGTTTGTACTACTAGATCTGAGTTAAAAGTTGAGTTACTGCTTTAATAACACAGATGCTTTGAAATTTAAATTCCTAACTACCCAGCAACTATTTGTTGATCCTGGATTTATTTAGGGAATTTCAATTTATTTATTTATTTATTTATAATTTTTTTTTTTGAGACAGGGTCTCGCTTTGTAGTTCAGGCTGGCTCTGAGCTCACTATGTAGCCTAGGCAAGCCTCGAACTCAGCAATCCTCCTGTCTCTGCCTCCCGAGTGCTGGGATTACAGGCGTGAGCCACCATGCCCGGCGGGAATTTCAATTTATAAAGGTGCCATTTGGGAATAAAATTCAACTGGAAAGTACAATGACATATAACATATATCACAATCCTCTAGGGAGACTGATGCAGATATTGGAAGGAGGTGAGAAGCACTCATCTTTTTGTGTATTAATGACACTCCTTTTATGAGGAATACAAATTGATATGTCCGAAAATAAGAACTTAATAAAGGAAGAAAATTGCCAAAAAAAAAAAACAAACAAACCAAAACCCTGCAATTGCTGGGTGTGGTGGCTTACGCCTGTAATCCCAGCACTTAGGAGCCAGAGGCAGGAGGATTGCTGAGTTTGAGGCTTACCTGGGCTACATAGGGAGCTCAGGGCCAGCCTGAACTACAAAGTAAGACCTTGTCTTGAACAAACAAACACCCTGCAACTATCATCATATTTAATGAGAAACTAGATACTAAGATCTGGATCTCTATATGCAAAAAGTAAACTTAGATAGAGACCTTACTCTTTTCAGAAAAATTAACCTAAAACAGATCACAGAGCTAACTATAAGATATGAAACTATACCACTAGTAGAAGATAACATAAGAAAAAACTCTAGGCAATCTTACGTTTGGAAATGAGTTTCTAAATACTAAAATTATGATACATGCAGAAAAATTAGTAAGTTGTGTTTCACTAAATTTTAAAAATCCTGCTCTGGAAAATCATCATTAAATGAAAGACAGTTGGTAAATGGGAAAAAAAGAGAATTAAATCGTGTCATATACTGGTATAAATTCCCAATATCGAGTGTGATCATGATGTGTATATATAATATACCAATAAAGATTTAAAAAAGGAATGATAAGCTGAAAAGTGAAAATCTTTGCAAAGCACATATCTGATAAAAAGTTGTTATGCAGAATAAACAAAGAATACTGAAATTTACCAATATCAGGAACAATTGAATTTGTAAACAAGGAAAAATTTGGAACAGGCACCTTATCAACAAAGATACAGATGGCAAATAAGCTTATGAAAAAATTCTTAAAATAATATGTCATTGGGGAATTGTGAATTAAAATGAGAAACCACTACATACCAACTCAAAGGCTGAAGTCCAGAAAAACAAAAAACAAAAGTCCTGACTGCATCAGATGCTGGCATGCATACAGATACACCATCTCTATCTCACTGCTAGTAGAAATGCAAAATGATACAGAGCAGTTTGGTAGTTTTATCAAAGCTAGACATTGTTTCAACATATGCTGTAAAAGCCATCCTCCTAGTTATTTACTTTGGTAAAAAATTTGTGTCCAGACAAAAATCTTCACATTGATCTTTTTAGTATTTTATTCATTATCATGAGAAGTGGATGTCCTTCATTGGATCCATTAGTCTCCGAGGGCTGGTATAACAAAGTACATACCAGAGGCTCAGAGATAGTCTATGGTCTCTAACCTTGTGAAGTGTTTAATGATAATAAGTATGCTGCAGCATGCATGCCATAGATTTGCTACCACAGGCCCAGGTGATCTGATTTACAGCACACTTTAAAACACGGTGCCTCTTAAATTTAGTTCCTGACTGACAGCACTTACCAAGTTGAAACTTGTCAAACACTCAGGTTCCATGTGGCTCTTCTCATACTGAAGATCCCACCTTTTTATTGGATGGCCCTTGGCAGCAGCACTCAGTGTATTTTTAAAAATCACACTGTATACACCACATCCCACATTTTTCCAAACCTATAGAATGTGAACAAAGCAAAGAATGAGCTGGCATACGTTGTAGGCCTCAGGTAATGGTAATGTATCAATACTGGCTCAGTAGTTGTTAAAAAATGTACCACAGGAATATAATATGTTAATGAGAGGACTGTCATCCATAGTGGTGGAGAGAGGTGAATATTGGAACTCTGTACTGTTTGGTCAGATTCTCTCAAACTGTTCTTAAAAACCCAATGAAAAGTTGGCACTCACCTACCACCCCAGGTGAAAGTCACTAATCCACAAAACTGGTTAGCAGGCACGTGGAAAGTTCTGACAAAGGGTATTTCTATTCACTCAGTGCATCAATGATGTAACCTTCCTAATTACTGAGCCTTCTGACGCACAAGGTTGTTTTGTAGATGTGGATATAAGTCTGAGTCATGTCACTTATTTACTGCAATCCAAGCAGTCTATAGATCACTGGTCTTAGGTCTGTTCCTGGGAGATTTCTGGACTAAGAAATCTCTCCAGTGATTTCAGTTAAAATCCATGCTTTTTAGACTACACAACAAACTCCTTAAACTTGTTCAAATTAAAAAGGGGTATAGTATTCAGTTCAGA
This sequence comes from Thryonomys swinderianus, assembly GCA_004025085.1. Taxonomy (NCBI): domain Eukaryota; kingdom Metazoa; phylum Chordata; class Mammalia; order Rodentia; family Thryonomyidae; genus Thryonomys; species Thryonomys swinderianus. The sequence continues at coordinate 46,370 of PVIC010007837.1, read as the reverse complement.
TCATGTGTCAAAGTCCATGGTTCTGAGGTATAAAAGTCAGTACAATAGGTAACATAAATGAGAAGACAGACTGAGGTTAGGAAAGGACCTGATACTTTGGAAAGGTCACGTCCAATCTACAATAGGCAGTCACTTGTTGGCCTCAGCCAGTTGTTGTCATAAAGAAGGCAGAAATGCAGATTCCTGTCCACAGAAATATCTGTTTTTTAATGTTGGCAATTAACTCAAACTGTTTAAAAATACTGGAATGGTATATTGGAAATAAAAGGAGTCATGCAAATGAACTGGGATATTTATGACATGGGAAAATAGCAGGTAATGGCTTAAGGGTTAAGAAGCTTCTGGAGAACCTTGATTTTCTCAAAGAGCTACTGAATGTGAAGGATCATCAAAAGATTTCAGCTAAATGACTCAACTAGCATGACATGTAGGGGGCTCACATGGCAGCTGAGGGGGGCAGGGTTGGGAGCAGAGTGGTGAATTAGAGGTCTATTGTTAAGTAAGGATAAAGGGGAGACTACAAAGCCTACTGACTGTGTACTGTTCCTACTAAACTATACACTCTAAGCTAACAGGTCTCCTTTCTCTGTTGCTCTGTGTCTCCAGCACTAAACAGAAAGCTTGCTCAGTATTCGTAGAATGAAACAATGTGAGGGAGTGAGGGTAGAGACATTTTGATAGGCTAGGTTTAAGTCACCCAGTGTAAACTGTTGGTAATGAAGTATGGAACGACAGAAACCTGTCTCCTTCCCTTGCAGAGGGGGTAACTGTCATGTGAAGACAAAGTACACAGTTTTAAAAAATAACATTGCGGTGTGGGATTACTGGGGTTTATATGTGGCCTCTTCAGTTATCAGTGATGGCCAACTTCTTACTGATTTCAGTAACTGGCTGCTGTGGTACGCGTGTCGCAGGTGCACTACCACTGAAGGGAAATACTGTTTCCTGAAGGAATGAAAAAGATTGGCTGAACATATAGGGATGAGCCATTTCTGCACTCCAAATGGGACTGACTTCACCTTTCAGCCTCGTTAAGATTACTTTCAGGCTGGAGTAGGGACCTAAGACCCTCACGGGCCAGGCGAGTCCTCAACCTAACTACGCACGATTCTTACCCTAAAATTCCCCCTTGCCCCCACGGAATCCAATTTTTGACTACCACCCCAGCTCCGCCCTTACCCTTCCTCCTCCTCTTCTTGGGCCCCGCCCTGTTTCCTTCCCCCTCGCCAGCCTCCACCTCCCTTCGACGCCAGGAGTTGCGCCCTCCCCCGCACGCTGCAGCCTAGTCCTCGGCTCCTCTTTCTCCTCCCTTCCGTCCGTGCCCCTTCCGGGAAGCTCGGGCAACCCCGTGCTTCGCTTGTCCAATCAGGAGACGGCGCAGGGTGGGGCGGGACTTGGGCCAGAGCGGAAGTGGTGGCCGGAGCGGAAGTGGAGCTGCCGCCGCCGCCGTCGCCACCGCCACCGCCACCGCCGATTCCGGAGCCGGAGTAGCTGCCACCGCCACCAGCACTGCAGCCGCCGCAGTCGTTGCCGACGCTGCCGCCTGAGAAGTGGGCTCGGGAAGGAAGCAGTCGCCGCTCTCCTCTTTGTCGGAAGCACCTTAGCCCCTGCAGTCCTCCCACGGTGAGTGCGGCGCGAGGCCCACCCGCGGCCCCCAGGGGCCCAAGCTCAGAGCCCCTCACGGGCGGCGCCTACGACTGCGTTCGCGTGAGTAGGTCTCGGGTATACTCGTGGTCCCTCCCTGGGTCTCGCGCGGCTCCTGGCAGCGCGGGCCGGCCTTGCTGCGGCCCCTCCCTGTTTCCGGGGCCGGGCCCTCGGCCTCTAGGAAGCCCGGGCTTCCTTGGCCGCCCGCCGCCCTTCCCAGAGGGCGGGGTGCGGCCCCGATTTGCGCTGAAAGGGAGCAGCAGGCGGTGGACCCGGGACACTCCCTGGTTTCCGCCCCGCCAGACTCCTCCCTGCGCCCTGGTCGGCGAGAACCAGCCCTTCTGGTCTTGACATCTCTGTTCTTTGCCTTCTGGTTCCAGAAATTGAAATATAATTAAAGGCGGGTGAGTTCCGGAGCACGGATGCCCGTGTTGCACTCTCCCTGGATGAGTAAGGAGTTTAACCTTGGGAGACAGCAGGCGGGAGGGCTCCCCCCCCCCCACTTTGCAGTAATGCCATTTTAACACCCTCTTCTGCTTTTGGAGCCTGCTAGGATTCTAGATAACCTGAGAATAGCAGAGTTGAGGTTTGAATCAAGAGATGGATTTGTTGGAACCAGTTACTGAGTCAGGCTGGATCCCGAGGGGAGAAAATACCAGAGGCTGAACGCTGCAATATCTTCCCATGATATTTACCGTCATTGATGCCAGAACCTTTTGTGTCCTCGCCCAAAATTTCCTGTAAACATGTTTTATGGTCTGAAATTTGCTTTGTATCCTCTCTGGTGGGGGAAGGTACATCTTTGTTAAAAATGGAGAACGTACATAGAATGGGATTTTCAAAGGCGGCAGCATTGGTAAGACAGTTTGCCAGCCTTTCTGTAAAAATGCGCGTCTCTCCTCCTTACCTTCAGTGCAGTTTTTGTATGGTAAGACTGGATAGCATCAGGCTCTGATTTTACTTGCCCTGTGTGGGAGATGGAATTTGGCAGATGATGTTATGAATATACAAAATCAGCAGGCCACAGAGCCAAAAGAGAAAGGTGAAACTGACAAGAACATGAACATTGCTACACTTTGCAATGTTTTTAATTCTTGTGAAACCACACACATAATGCAGCTTATAGAACCAAACACATTGTTACTCAGCTTTTTGCATTTTCCTGTTGGAATTTATACTGTATCTATAAATATTCTTGATTCTTAGTGAATTTCTTTTTGATCGGCTTCAGTGCCAACCCATTATCCAGTTGTTTTAACCCTCATTTTCTTGGATCCATATCTTTAGCAGTACATGGTGTGTCCCAAGCTAAAAATTTAAGCAAGGCCTTCAAAATGGAAGGCTAAAAATCCAGTGTGTGTTGCTGAATTATTTTTCTAGCTTCTGCCTGAGGTAAAAAAATTCACCCATCTTAGGGATGAAGTCTTTTTGAAAAATCAGGTGATTTGGCCTCAACCACATACCTAGTTTCACATTGAATATCCTCTTTCATCTGTACCAAGTATTTATGGACTGTCAGCCCCTGGAGTATGGCTCCTACCCTATAATCTTCTGTACATTTCCCATCAGGCAGTGCTTGTGTTAATGTTGAAGCCATTTTAGAATTGGAGTTCTATAGATCAGGCAGGCAGCCTCTATAAAATCGGCTAAACAAATTCCCTAGATACTAGTTTCCTAAGCAGAATCTCCAGAGATTTTGGCTGCCAAAAAGTACATTTTCCCCATTTGGCTGTGGATTCAGAAACTGAACACTGAAGTTGGAGCTAAGTAAATTTGATTTGGTTCTTGCCTGCAGTATTTTCTAGTTGATCTTTCGCATGTTGATCAATCCCTAGTTCTTAATCTGTCTCCACAGTTGTCATGAACCCTTTTTGTAAATTTCAGTTATTAAACATAAGTTTTGATTTCGTAGTTTTTTTAACCAGAATTGACTTCATTTTTCTGATAAAACCCAACTCTGCTTTTTATACATGTTACTTTAAAAATTGATGTAGTATTATAAAACTTTTATTTTTCTTAGTGCAAATGATGTGTTGGGACAAGTTCATTTCATCTAGGATATAGATTTCTTAATATAAATCCGTTTATTTTTGTGGTACTGGGGATTAAACCCAAATGCTGTATCCCTAAACTACATCCCCAAGCTTCTAAATTTATTTAACTGATGCATAAAAATTATGCATGTTAGAGTATTGTTAAAGTTAGATTAAACATATCTATACACTTACCATTTTTTAAAATTTTTGGTATTGGAGCTTGAATCCAGGGCCTTCACAGTAAGCAACCTCCTCAAAGCTTATTATTTTTCATTTTTAAATTTGACAAGGTCTTGCTAAGTTGCCCATGTCGAATTCAAATTTGTGATTCTCCTGCCCAAGCCTTCCGGAGTGTTGGGGTTATGGATTTATGTCACCATGTCTGGCCTTTCCTTTTTCTTTTTCTTTTTTTGGTGATATAGGCTCTCATTAAGTATAAGAAGTGGCTTCAAACTTGGTGTTCTTTTGCCTCCCAGTTGCTGTCACTGCAGTAAACTAGGCGTGTAAATGTACGGTATTATTGGGCCGGAGATTTAACTTAGTGGTTCCAGCACTGCCTGGCGCAGGGGCCCTAGTTCCATCCCGGTAACCACATACAACAGTACTGGGTGTGGTGACTCATGCCTGCCAGCAATCAGTACCACATACCATAGATGCCGAATTTGGTGACTCAAGCCTGTAATCCCAGCACTTGGGAGGCAGAGGCAGGAGGATTGCCGAGTTCCAGGTTTACCTGGGCTACGTAGTGAGCTCATGGCCAGCTGGAACTACAAAGTGAGACCCTGTCTCGAAAAAAAAAAAAAAAAAGTACAGTATTATTTAAGTCAGTTTAAACTGTGTTTTCATGCTCATTTATTTCTTTGTGGCAAAAATATTTATTCAAAAATCTGATAGCTTTCTGTGATATACAATATGTAATTGTTATCTGTAGTCACCCTATAGTGCAAAGTGACACACCAGAATATCTAGCTTTTATCTAATTTAGTCCATTGATCGATGCTTCTATGTAGATTTTAATATTTTACCATATACATGTACACATTTTTAAATTTATTATTTTATTTATTTATTTATGAGACAGCATCTTGCTCTGTAGTTCAGGCTGGTCCTGAGCTCATTATGTAGCCCAGGCTAGCCTCAAACTCACGGCAATCCTCCTGCCTCTGCCTCCCTAGTGCTGGGATTACAGGCATGAGCCACCTTGCCCAGCATTGTGATATGTGCTACTGGGGATTGAAGGTGGGACCTTGCGCTTGCCAGGCAGAAGCTGGAACCACTGAGCTAAATCCCAGCCTCAGTGTGTATGTACTCATTTAGATTAGGCATAGCGTATGTGCTATGTAGCATGCAAAAATCTTACAGGATGCATTTGTGATTTGTTCACCAATTGATGAGGTAGCTTCAGAAGGGCCAGTGAGAGCTAAGTCCTATGAAGCTCACTTCACACACAAAGAAACTGAATCCCAGAGGAGAACAATTTTCCTAAGGACCCAGACACACACTAAGGTAAGTTCTGGAATTAAATCCAGATGGCCTAGCTATTATCAAATCCAGATGATCTAAGCAATTAAAGGTTTCTGCTTATGATAGGACAATATATGTGAACACCATTGATCCTTAATTTTTCTTTACATTTATCCTATTAAGGTAAGTATGCTGAAACCAGAACTTTAGCTAGTTTTTTAGATAGATACAACATTTTTAGCTAGATACAACGTTTAGATAGATGTGGGGAGAGATGGGTCCCTTTCTGTCCTTTAGGGATGATTCTGTTGGTGTGCATTAGGAAGCAAGTTAATTAGTCATTACTATCATTAATTTTTGTTCATCATAACCTTTTCTGTAGATTTTCAGATTTTTCTATATATATATATTTTCTATATTTCTTGTATTTTCAGAATACATCTGAAAGTCGAGAGAAAATTTAAATTACTACATCCTATTTTTTTGATTGTTTTTTCTGTGGCATCAAATACACAATGCCTTCAAGAATAAAGTAAGATTTCATTGTAAAGGCACTTTTAATTCTTGGTTTCTACATTTTTCAAGGGAGAGATGATAATTCACACTACATGGGGCAGGAAATTATAGTTATATGTAACAACTTTTAAGTTTAGAGGCAACTTGATCTCTACATGAATATTGTTCCAGTTGTCATATCATGTCAAGATGGAAGAACAGTTGGAGCTGAAATACAAAGGAATTTTTTCCAAAGGAAAATATTTAAGGGGGGGAGAAAAAAATGCTTTATATTTCATAATTATGCTAAAAGCTAATCTACTACTTTCTCTCCAAAAATATCTTCTAAGGGAGGCAGCTGTGTATTTCTAATACTTGTAATGAGGTAAAAATAAGCATTAGCCTCGCAAGAACAAGCTATTCTAGGAGATTATAGATTAGTTGGTCTTTTTTTTTTTTTTTTGACCAGTTCTTTATTGTGTAACTTTTTCCTGTCCTGGTTGTTTATTTCATTGTTTTCTCTAAGACCCAGGGAGAAGAGTTATTTCTGAATGGCCTTCACCAGGACAAACACATTGAAGGCAAAAATAGATGTGAGCTGTGTCTGTTATTATTGGTTGCCCTTAGAGAATAGCCTTACCTTAAAGCTTGTTTGACAGTTAAATGAGTTGCGGACATATACTGAAACTTCACCCTAATGATCTTGCATGATTCTTCATAAAAGATGCATAATTTTAACTTTTCCTTGAGTAAGCATTGGAAATCATAACTAATCTTTAGGAGGATTGTGCTGCATTGAGGAAAGATTCCATGTGTGCCGTGCATAGCTGTGTGACCCTGAGCATGTCAGCTCCATAATGTTGTCACTTACTTCATAGGGTATTTAGAATGTATTGTTAAAAATCTGTAAGTGCTTTGCTCAATTAAGTGGACCATAAGGGTATTTCTGCTATTTATTTTGTTTGTTTTGAGTTTTTTGGTTTTATTTTGTCTTGTGGTACTAGGGATTGAACTCATGACCTTGCATTGCAAGGCAAGTGGTAGCACTACTGAGGTAAATCTACAGCCCACTTTTTGCTATTTATTAAGCCTGTTAGCCAGTTTAGCTTTTTGTATAGGTAACTGATTAGAGGAGATGGAAAATACGAATGGAGGAGATGGATATGAAGTATTTCAAGGACTTAGTAAAACTTGATTTGAATCTATAAATATAAGAAAAAATACTAGTTAGACAGTGTAGTTGTCTTTTGCTTAGCGCTGAAATGGCTCTTTTCACAAAGAAGCCTAACAGTACTCATAGTTAATATTTTAAAATTTCCTGTCTCTTTTCACATGGAATATAGTGGCTTGTCCACTTCTTTTAAAAAATATGTCTCTTATCAGTTCTTCAGCATCTTTTCATTGGGACTGAGTCCTACTTGTTAATTATCTTATAAAACTATCACAGTTCCAGGGATTAGGCCATTCATCTGATGTGCATTGGGCATGTTTCTATATATTTTTCCGTATATTTTGGATTAGGTTGCTTCAGTGGAAAGGATCATTATTTTGAGACAACAGGTTCGTAGAATCTGTACATAGAATTTTATGTTCAATGAATCTGTGTAGAGGAAAGCTTAAATATATATGTAATCAAATGGTTTGATAGTGTGGTAGGTGTTGTGCTACGTTGAGTGTCTAAAGATAAGTCTGGTTGGATTCTTACCTTAAATTCAAAATCTAATATGGAAGCCAACAAGACATTTACAGTACTGTGACAAATGCTGTTTAGAGAAAGGTGTATGTAAAGACTATATAGCCAGGCGTGGTAGCTCATACCTGTAATCCAAGTACTTGGGAGGCAAAAGCAGGAGGATTGCTGAGTTTGAGGTTTGCCTGGGCTACATAGTGCGTTCAGGGCCAGCCTGAACTGCAAAGTGGGAAACCCTTTATCCAAAAACTAAAAAATAAATAAAAGTATGTGTGTGTGTGTGTGTGTGTATGTATGTATGTATGTATATATGTATATATGCGCTTTTCTTTTAGAAGTTCTGTGAAGCTGGCTAGAATTAAAAGAAATGAGGTGCATTGTAAGTGTCCCTTTACTCATTGACCATTTGTTAACTTGTATGTGCCATATACTATGGCGGCCCCTTGTTTGAGTGCTTACAGAGTCCAGAGTCTGTTAAATGTTTTGTGTCACAAATTGATTGACTCCCTACAAGAACCCTACTAAATAGATTTGCCTGTTTTGTGGATAAGGACACTGAGACTCAACAGAAGTCCACTTAATCTGGCATTTGGTGTGTGATATTAGCATACTGTCTTTTTTGATTGATCACTGAAGAAATCATGGTATTGTCGTGTGTGATTGATTCATATTATGCAACTGTTGACGTAATCACTTAACACTAAGTTTAAATTAGCTAACTTGACAGAATTAGTCATGGTCTTTAACAACTGACACGAAAGAAGGAAGAAGTTTTGAAATAGAGGTGCGATTTCTCTTCACAATTTTCTGTTCACTGGACATAAGCTAGTGACTTTATAAGTCAGATATGCTGTGTTTTTAATAAGGAACCTGCAAATGGTTGAATGAAATTTATTACAGGAGTCCAAATTTCATTTGTAGAATGGTACACATTTTTAGAGTAGGTGTTTTTCAGTGAGTAGTTTTCTTTGAGAGGCAGGAGTACTTAACTTTTTCTAGATAACACCCACTAACCAACTGGTCCTGTTGACTTTCTCAGTTCCTCCTTCAGTAGCTTAGCGTACTTTTCCTTCAGCAGAATAACTTCAGAGTTATAATTTCTACTTTAGAGTGCTGTAGATGCTTTGGAGTGTAACATCTGTGAATGCTGTTCAGAATTGTTTGTTTTGAGACAGGGTCTCATTTTGTAGTTCAGGCTGGCCCTGAGCTCACTGTGTAGCCCAGGCAAGCCTCAAACTCAGCAGTCCTCCTGCCTCTGCCTCCCGAGTGCTGGGATGACAGGCGTGAGCCACCACGCCTGGCACTGTGGTATGTGGTATTGATTGCTGGTGGGTGTGAGTCACCAAGCCCAGCATTGTATGTGGTTACCGGGGATCAAACTCAGGACCTTGCACTTGCAAGGCAGGCACTGGAACCAGTGAGCTAAATCTCCGGCCCGAAACTTGGATTTTTGAAACACTCTTGCTATGTACAGGCCAACCTAGAACTCATAATCTTGCCTCAGCCTCTCATGTTGGAATGACAAGTGTGTGCTACCATTTTTGGCCCAATGGGCTTTTGTTTTGTTTTGTTTTTGTTTTGGAGACAGCGTCTCACTTGTAGTTCAGGCTGGTCCTGAGCTCACTATGTAGCCTAGGCAAGCCTCGAACTCAGCAATCCTCCTGCCTCTGCTGGGATTACAGGCGTGAGCCACCATGCCCAAGCATTGTGGTTATATGGTACTGATTGCTGATGGGCATTGTGGTATGTGGTTACCAGGGATAGAACCAGGGACCTTGTGCTTGGTAGGCAGGCCCCAGAACCACTGAGCTAAATCTCCGGTTCCCCACTGAATCTTTTGAGCCTAGATTTGTAACCTGTTCCTGTCAGTTTCCTTTCTAATAATTGTTCTTATTTTCTTAGCTGCTTTCACCTTTGCAGTCTCTGTCATCTAAAATATATGTGTGCTTTCTTCATCTATTTTTCTTGCTACCAGCTGGAGTTCCCTTTTTTTCCCTTGTACACAGTTGTATCATCCCTATGATAGGAATAAAGGCCCGCATTCTTTTTTTTTTTGAGACAGGGTCTTGCGTTGTAGTTCAGGCTGGCCCTGAGCTTACTATGGTGCCCAGGCAAGCCGCCGTGAACTCAGCAATCCTCCTGTCTCTGCCTCCTGAGTGCTGGGATTACAGGCGTGAGCTACCACGCCTGGCACTGTGGTATGCAGTGTTGATTGTTGGTGGGTGTGTCTCCATGCCCAGCATTATATGTGGTTACCGGGGATCGAACTCAGGTCCTTGCACTTGCGAGGCAGGTGCCGGAACCGAGCTAACCCTCCGGCCCCCACATTCTTTTATTTTTATTATTATTTTTATTTTTAGACTTGAATCTTCATTGGTACATTTTACATACGCATTATGATCACACTCAGCATTCAGAATTTGTATCAGTAAATGACACGATTTAATTCTAATTTTTTTCCACATCCTTTTTAAATTCAGCCTCTTTTGGTTACTTTTCTGAGAAGAAATACACACTATTTTCTTTTGTTCTGCCATTATATTTCACCTCTTCAAGGGGAAGACTGTGTTACTTGGGTTTCTTTTGGACTTCTCAGTGAATAATCTAAAACATTCTTGGAAACACTGGTAATGTTTTCATTTTGCAGTTATTTCAATATACATTGGATTATATATGTTAAATTTTTGTAAAGTAGTTTAAAATTAAGAATATTTTCCTGTCAGCCTTTATTTTGACTAGTAGTACTGTATAGGCCAGTGATGGCAAACCTTTAAAGCTTTCAACAATACAAACTGGTACATGTTCTCCACCAAAGATACAGACATTTTAAGTGCAGATTTTTATTTTATTTTATTTTATTTTTTTAAAGATACAGGGTTTTGCTTTGTAGTTCAGGCTGGCCCTGAGCTCACTATGTGGCCCATGCAAGCCTTGAACTCTGCAGTCCTATTGCCTCTGCCTCCCAAGTGTTGAGATTACAAGTGTGAGCTACCATACCAAGCATTGTGGTATGTGGTACTGATTGCTGGTGGGCATGAGTCATAACGCCTGGTATTGTATGTGCTTAACAGAGATCGAACTCAGGACTTTGCTTGCTAGGCAGACACTGGAACCACTGAGCTAAATCTCCAGTATTTTTATTTTTTTTAATAATAGGGTTTTGAATCAAGAGCTTTTACACTGAGCTACCTCCTTTTTGTTCCTGACAGAAGGTCTGAGTCACCAAGTTACACAGACTGGGATTGTACACGTGTACCATCATGCCTGACCTCACTGAGTACCGGAGTCATACGTGTATACCACTGTCTGAGACTTAAATCTTGTCTTATAGTTATTGTCTGTTATTAACACTGAGAAAACAAGAGAAGTTATAGTCTGAAAATGTTGGGTGGGGGGACTTAATTTCTATAGCATACCCAGCTTTCCTGAAAACAGATCTTGCCATGTTTTATAAAAATCTTGGGTGGCTGAGCATGTTGACTCAGCTATATTCCCAGGACTCAGGAGACAGAGGCAGGATTCATGTGATTTTAAGGCTAACCTGGGTTACATAGTGAGTTCAGAGTCAGCCTGAATTATAAAATGAGACCCTGTCTCAAAAAAAAAAAAAGACCTTGAGTAATTCCTGACATAATAGATAATGAAATCTTCCTTTTACATTTTCAACATATCATTAAACTCAAAGCTTACTATTTTAGAATCAAACATGCTATTTTCCTTGAAAACAAAATATAGTTGAAACTTAATGCCATTGAAAGCCACAGCTATCTCTTAACTTTTTTCTGTTTGCCCTGTAGATGTGTGTGTAAGTGTATTTTTTTTTTTTTTTGAGACAGGGTCTCGCTTTGTAGTTCAGGCTGGCCCTGAGCTCACTATGTAGCCCAAGCAAGCCTCGAACTCAGCAATCCTCCTGTCTCTGCCTCCCGAGTGCTGGGATGACTGGTTTGAGCCGCCAAGCCCTGCACTGTGGTATGTGGTATTGATTGCTCGTGGGTGTGAGTCTCCACACCCAGCATTGTATGTGGTTACCAGGATCAAACTCAGGGCCATGTGCTTTGGAGGCAGGCGCCAGAACCATTGAGCTAAATCTCTGGCCCAGTATTGTTTGTTTTGAGGCAGGGTCTCACTACGTAGTTTAGGCTGGCTTTAAATTCATTATATAGCTTGATCTGGCCTTGAATTCATGGCAGTCTTCTTGTCTCAGCTCCCAAGGGCTGGAAATATGGCATGTGCCACTATGCCCAGCTTGTAGTTTATGGATGGATTGATGGATGAATGGATGGATGGCTGGAAAGACGGTCATTTATTTTGTTCTGTTTCTTGGATGTCTTCCTTGGCCACTGGAAAATGACTTTTCAGAATTTTGAATTTGACTAAACAAATATTCCTTAGAAAATTGAAATAAAAGGGCTGGGTTGGTTATTGTTTGAGCACTTGTTTTCTGAATTTGGGTTTTGTTTGTTGAAGGACATCTTGTTATTTTGTGATTATTTTTCATAGCTGTTTTTCCTTTATATCAATAGCTTTTTAAAAAATTTATGAAACAAATATTTTGACTTTGTGATGCTCACTGTAAGCTGTGTTCTTGAACTAACTATATAAGAATAGAAGACAGCAAATTACTCCTTATACACATTAGCCCAGGCCTTGCTCCTGGTCCATATTGTGTATGAAAAGACATGGTGGGGGTTAAAAAGTAATTACATACTGTAAGGAAGTTCACAAAGGTGACCAAAAGATAAGAGAATGAAAATTGTAAAAATATATCATTCAGAGATACTGTGCACTGAAGTGATAACCACTGTTAGCCATTTGGGCTAACATTTCCAATCATGTTTGTAATGTTTTTTAAAGGAATATTTGAAATACCTTTGTAGCTTTCTTCCCCCAGGTGACACTAGTCACATTTCAAACGAATAGCCACTGTGGCTAATGGTTTTAATTTATACAATTCAGATTTAAGAAAGATTTCATGGAAAGGATGGCATTTGAATTATGTTGTCGAACTTTGTATTGAGAATAAATGAGAAAAGCCATTCCAGGTAGAATTATTGCCTTGGTAGTTAAAACAGAAAAGTGCACTTTGTGTAGAGGACCATTTTGGAAGAAGCATACCATGTAGAAGTCATTGTGGGAAATGTGGGAAGATAGTTTGACCAGCTTTCACTGAAAGGAAATCTGACTTTTACTTTGTGGAGCAGAGAATTCTTCACATTTTGAACAAAAGGTGATGCGACACTAAGAAGATGGGTCTGATAAAGATAAATATGGAGAAAGCTAAAGAGAATGAGAGAGTGAAAGCAATGAGAATAGAGAAAGATTGAGGATACAAGATTGATTGTGAATGTAGAAAGAGGAACAGTTCTCATTTCTTCCTTATCTGCTGCCTTCTTGCAAACTGCTGGTTGTTTTGTAACCCATTTCCTGTTAAAATTAATCTCGATGGTTCAAATCTGTGTTATATAAGTTGAAAGTTATGTAAGTGATAGGCATTAGGAGATTTAGCTGTGGATTTTGTGTTTCTCCAAAATGATTGAAACATAAGTGAATGTACATTATTTTAAATGTATACATAATGGTCTAATGGTGATAGTTTTCCATCTCCAAAAACTTTTTTTTTTTGAAAAAGCGTCTCTCAGTTTGTAGTTCACATTGGCCCTGAACTCACTATGTAGCCCAGGCTAGCCTCAGACTCAGAGCAATCCTCCTATCTCTGCCTCCTGATGCTGGGATTACATGCCTGAGCCACCACACCCAGCAATGTGATATGTGGTACTGGGGATGGAACTAGGGACCTTGCGCTTGCCAGGCAGATGCTGGAACCACTGAGTTAAATCCCTGGCCCTAAACATGTACATATTAAGGAAAGAATTTATTTTAAAAATGCCGACATTTCTATTAGTGTTTTAAAGTAGAATTTCGAACTCAAGGTATTAGCATGTTTTTATTCTATAACACAGATGGACATATAGAAATTTAAGTAAATGGTAGGTGTTTATGGTTCATAAGTAACTTTTTAAGTTACATATTATCCAGAAATTACTGCACTCTGTAATGGTGGTTACTGTAGTGAGAACTTAAGGTGAGGTAAATAAGAGTATTTACTAATTGGTATATATAAAGGATTAGATAAAATTACAAACTGAAGTCATTGAGATTTTTGTCTTTTTCACAAAATCTTTTAAATGAACTCAGTTATAGTTTGAAGTTTCATGGCTATGCATCGTATAGACTTACCTGTTGTAACTAAACAGATTTAGTGCAAGTGACTCATGTATATTAGGTCATTTGTTCTCACAGTAGCCCCATTCAGAGAGCTGATAACATCCTTATTTTGTAGTAAGGAAACTGAAGGGTGCAGCTTACTGTCCTAAACAAGACCATCCCACTATAAACAGCAGTGCTAGTGCTATATAGAGCTCAAGTCAGCAGCCTTGGTTTATGCCCCTCCTTTGTAGTGTGCCCTTGGAACAAACATGTATTATAGAAGATAGCATAATGATGGGTCCCACAGCTTTCGGCTTAAAGTTGTTGAAGTGTAGTACGTAAAGTAATTTCCCTCTCCTGCGGGTTAAAATAGGTTTGATGAAAATCAGATAATTGGGGCAATGAGAAAAGACTTTGTGTATTATAGGAGAGAGTTCAGTGATGTCATTTTAAAAAGGAGATCTTACTGGAAACATTTAAAGAACATAAGTTTAGCATAAACTTCTACAGACATTGTTTTAAGTAGTAACTATGTATTGGGGAGGCACAGAGGATTTAGGCAAATCAGAGCTGTAGGAACAGATAGGTAACTTGATTCTGGCTGTCTGCCATTTCTACTTTCAGTGATACCTTCCTTAAACCTTCATTTCTTTACTTCTGAAAATGGGGGAGAGGTTGTTTGCCCTGCTGGGAAAATGAACTGACCAAAACAATTTAAAAGCCTTGAAGAGGTACCTTGACTCTGTAGGTACTCAGTCCATAATCACCATTGTTGATGGCATTTGGCACTAGGTATTTCGCTCTCAGGGAAGCATCTATCCAGATGGCTTGAAAGGAGATCTGTGGTGCATTCCCTGGATCCTGAAGTCTGGTACTAGCTTTCTCTTGCTCTTGTTCTAGGGAATGACCATGGACAAAAGTGAGCTGGTACAGAAAGCCAAACTTGCTGAGCAGGCTGAGCGTTATGATGATATGGCTGCAGCCATGAAGGCAGTCACCGAGCAGGGGCATGAACTCTCCAATGAAGAAAGGAATCTGCTCTCTGTCGCCTACAAGAATGTAGTAGGCGCCCGTCGTTCTTCCTGGCGTGTCATCTCCAGCATTGAACAGAAAACGGAGAGGAATGAGAAGAAGCAGCAGATGGGCAAAGAATACCGGGAGAAGATAGAGGCAGAACTGCAGGATATTTGCAATGATGTTCTGGTAAGGGGCCAGCGCTTCCGCTTTAAACGATTTTCTCAATAGTATTAATTTAATGTCCACATGTAGATTCTCAAGCAGTTTATGAGAGAGAGGTTTCTGAATATACTGGAAAGCTGCAAATCATTTGCTGTTGATTTTTAAGTGTGTGATGTGATTTTCTTTTTCCTTTATCTTTTGCTTGATCAGAGGTTGTTCATCACTTCCAGAGTATTTACCTCACCTATCAAGACTTGTGAAAAACAGGAACATTTAGTCAGCATCCCTCCATCTCTTTTTGAGAAATAGAGGCCGGTAGACTTTTTGATAGGTGCAGCATCAGTTAGGCTATTCTGTATGCTAGGGCTGAGTAGTGACATCATCTGCAGAAGAGGAGGCAGGATCAAAAAGCAGAGCTGCTTTTTAACCTCTCTGGTCCTATCTTCGCATTGTAAAGTCCTGTTTTTGTCTTCAAGTTAGGTGAATCCATCACATTCAGCATGCATTGCCAAAGCCAAAGCAAAGAGGGTTTGGGGATTCTTCTGCTTCATATAAGTTCTAGTCAGATGATTGATTTCCTCTGGCCATAGTTTGGGGTTGAATGGGAGGGGTGAGTACTCTAGAACATACCATGATCATGTCTCCCTCACATCCTGAGCCCATTGGGAACTTTTTTTTTCTTCCAGATGAAATCAGGTAAAAATGAACGGTGAGGGCTGCTTTGGAGGGAAAAGGAATTCACACTTGTTGATCTACCTCCTCCCCTGCTGGCTGCCTGTCTGAATTACTGCCCATGACACCTTTCTTTTGAAAACCAGTACAAAGCTTTGTCAGCCATGAGGCAGTACTTCTCATTCTTAATCCATAATGAGTCACACTCTGTCTGTCTGCAAAGAATATTAAAGTGATTACTGCCCCTTGCATCTCCTCACTGATTGGTTAAATTCCCTTATAGTTAAGCTTTGCGTTAAGCTTCTCTTTTTAATAGACTCATGGTATAAGATAAGAGTGTCATGGCTAAACTTGTTGCCTGTTGGTCATTTGGGGGTTTGTTAATGGTGCACTAATTCCTGAATGTTAGGTACATCTGGTATTCAAATGAAGTATGGCATGCATTCCAAGGGCGAGAAAGTTCCATAATTCCTGAAATGTAGACCAGCTTTTAAGAGCATCTGAAAGAATGTGAAGAAGAGCATGGTACTTACTGCCTCTTAACCAGTTTTTCAGGATGCCACATTCTAAAACAACTCTTCGAAAATATTGCTCTGTATACGAAGCTTGGACTCCTTCAGAACTACTTTTGTTGTAAGCATAAATGTTTAAAGGAATTTATTATTAATAATAGTACTAGTTTCTTTGAGTGCTTACTACGTGCCAGGCAACGTGTTAAGCACTCCATGTACATTAGTCTATTTGTCCTCATAATTACTCTAGAAGGAGGCCATTGTGGCCCCCATTGTACAACCCAGGAAACTGATGCTCAGGGTGATAAAGTAGGGTCATATGGATCCAGATAGTAAGCAGCAGAAGAGGGGCTTCTTTCCAGCTCAGATTGATTCTAAACTGAGTTCTTGTGGTTTTGTTCTGCTACTACATTTTTCCTCCCAGAATAGAAATTTTTTCTCTAATTACAGGAGACAGATATACATACATGTATGTATGTATTTTTTTCCTCTTTTTTTCAAGGAAGGGGCAAAAGACCAGAAAGTAAAAAATCACTTCTAATCCTGTCACCCAGAAAACCATTATTAGTATAATCCTTCCAGGCTTTCCCTCTATGTTTTTGTGTTCATGTGGAAATAGGCATTTTAATATTAAAATAGGATTCTTACTGGTATAAATCTGGTTTTCACAGTGTCTTTTGAGAGCTTTTCCATGTTACCAGTGTAGTTCTGCATCATCTTTTTTTCCTAGCATTTCACTGTAATAGTTATATTTTAGTTAACCCCTTATGGATGTTCAAAATGATTTAATGGAACAATATAGGCATCTGCTGTTATAACCTAGACCAGAACAACATTTAGTGACTTGGATGAAAAATGCTTTCCCTTTTTTTTCCTAGTCTTCAAAGAATATTGGTAGTGGTAGTGTATATCTTAAATCTCAAACATAATTTTAACATCTTGTAAATAATTCAATACTCTTAACAATGTGAATCATTTTTTAGGAGCTGTTGGACAAATACCTTATTCTCAATGCTACCCAACCAGAGAGTAAGGTGTTCTACTTGAAAATGAAAGGAGATTATTTTAGGTATCTTTCCGAAGTGGCATCTGGAGATAATAAACAAAGTAAGTACTATTAAAAAGTTTTGACCAACACTAGAACCAGGCTTCTTTCCTAATGACCTTAAAGTTTTGCTGTGTCTGTTCACCGAAGACACTAAGATCATAGTGATCACAATTTTAAAAGCCATGGCATTTTGGGTATTGACAAGTCAAGATGTATCAAAGGGCCAAATATTGAGGGTATTTGATTGTAGTGCATTTGGAGATTGGTTGGTAGTTCTCTTTTTAGGTACAAAACTTTTAATAAGTAGTCCAACCTTGAGCATGGTTTTACTTTTCTCAGTTTTAGTTATTCATACTGAACTATGGTCTGAAAATATTAAATGGTTAGTTCCAGAATAAATGATTCATAAGTTTAAAATTACACACTGTTCTCAGTAATGGTACGAAATATCATGCCATCCTCCTCAGAAGATGAATCATCTCTTTCGCCATCATATCTAGCCGATATATACTACTTGCCTATTAGTCACATAGTTGCCGTCTTGCTTATCAGATGGACTATCATGGTGTTACAATACTTGTGTTCCAATAGCCCTAATTTTATTTACTAACTCCAAAGTGCTTATTATTTACTACTTACTATTAAAAGTTTTCTTAAAAAATTGTTCTGTAATTGTCTATCTTTAAATCTACTGTGCCTGATTCATAAATTTGTAAGTATGTTATATATAGAAAAAGTTATGCAGGCTTCGGTACTACCCACAGTTTCAAGCATCCACTGGCATTTTGGAATATATACACGACACAGACTCACTGTATTTGGTGGTATGAAACCACTGTAGTAATACATTGCTTCATAATATGGATTACTCTCAGGATGATGATAATAGTCTACATTAAGTGCCTACTGTGTGCCAAATTCTTTGAAGTCCTCTTTATCCTCTTACAACTTCATAACAGGTGGGAATATGCCTGTTTTTTCTAAAAAAGGAAGGCATGACTTGTTTTTACTTCCTTTAACAAAAGGGTTTTTACTTGCTCCAGGCTACCTAGTGAGTAAATGTTGGGAATTCAGATTTGCATCTGCTAACTGGAATTTCTTTCCAGTAGAGTATAGTGTTTTCTACTTTCTCTCTTTGAGACTTGGAGCTGCTCTTTTAGAATTTATTGTAATTGTCTTTGTTTCACCCAAAGCATTTAATAGAGTATTTGACTTAAGAGTAACATTTAATTGAATGGTGGAAGCACTGACACTTCTTTTTTTTTTTTTTTTTGAGACAGGGTCTCGCTTTGTAGTTCAGGCTGGCTCTGAGCTCACTATGTAGCCCAGGCAAGCCTCAAACTCAGCAATCCTCCTGCCTCTGCCTCCTGAGTGCTGGGATTACAGGCGTGAGCCACCACGCCTGGCACTGTGGTATGTGGCATTGATTGCTGGTGGGCGTGAGTCTCCACGCCCAGCATTGTATGTGGTTACCCGGGATTGAACTCAGGACCTTGCGCTTGCAAGGCAGGCGCCAGAACCACTGAGCCAACCCTCCGGCCCGACACTTCATTTTTTAAATTGAATTATTTATTGGTACAGTTTATATACAGCTCAGAATCACACGCATTGGGGAATTTGTACCAGTATATGACACGAGTTAATTCTCACTTTTACCCATATCCCTACCCACCCAACAGCCCTCACCCTTTATATACATGTGCTTTCTTTTTTAAAAAAAATCATACTTATTCTTTCCTCTACCTCTTTCCCTTTGAATATTTCCTGTTTCACAAAATCTATCATACATTCTAGAGCTCATTTACATCTACAGGTTCTCATACCAGAGAAAAGATACAGTATTAACATATCTATGACCTATTTATTTCACTTATTAGTATGACACTTCATTTTGATGACTTATCTGCTTTAGCCTAGTTTGTTAAAATAATTTGATAGTGAAACTAGTGTGTGATTCAACCTTTAATTTTTACCATCTTTCGTACAGCCACTGTGTCGAACTCCCAGCAAGCTTACCAGGAAGCATTTGAAATTAGTAAGAAAGAAATGCAGCCTACACATCCAATTCGACTTGGCCTGGCACTTAATTTCTCTGTCTTTTACTATGAGATTCTGAATTCTCCTGAAAAGGCCTGCAGCCTGGCAAAAACGGTAAGAAGTACCCTTGGTAGTTTCTTCATAGAAAGCAGTACAGTGCTTCTGTTACAGCTTTTTATTCCTAAATATCTTCATTGTCTTGGATTTTTTAAAAAAATAATTTGCTAAAGGAGGGATATCTTATGAAAGAAATATAGACCTGTTATTTGTGATTCTGTCTCAACACCTGAATTTGATTTTTTTTTTTTTTTGAGGATTATGGTAGAAAATTCTAGGTGAAGTTAGTTTGTTGTTTCTCATCAAACTTGGGGCCTCAGCCATGTTATTCTTATATGTACTGAGATTGGATATTATGGCTGTATAAACAAAAGAATTCAGACCATATTTTCTTTGTGTACTACATGTCTGTAGTCTTTCAACCTGTGCATGCTACTTCTAATTTTTTGAATTTGGAAAACGTACCTGAAATGTCAAAGTTGTATCACTTAATCTATTAGATTTAGCAAAGAGCTTTACTCTTTTATCCTAAAAGTTTTGAGTTTTTTTTTTTTTTAAAGAGATTATTAGGAATGTCTTTGGTGTTTAAGAAATTGTAGTTGGGCATGGTGGTACACGCCTATGATCCCAATATTGGGAGAGGAGGCAGGAGGATTGAATTGCAGGTTTGAGCCCAGCCTGAGAAACTTATCAATTTAGTGAGATCCTGTCTCAAACTGAAAAATAAAATAGTTGTTGCCGGGCGTGGTGGCTCACGCCTGTAATCTCAGCACTCGGGAGGCAGAGGCAGGAGAATTGCTGAGTTCGAGGCTTGCCTGGGCTACATAGTGAGCTCAGGGCCAGCCTGAACTATAAAGTGAGACCCTGTCTCTAAATAAATAAATAAATAGATAGGTAGATAGATAGATAGATAGATAGATAGATAGATAGATAGATAGATAGTTGTGGATGTAGTTCAGTCTAAAGATCCTGGATGCAACCCCAGTATCACAAGAGAAAAAAAGGAAATTGCCTCAGTTTGCCTAAAATAAGTATGCTATAGTTAATGGTAATATTGATTACTTATTAGATAAAACAAAGTTCTAATCCAGGAATTTTTAGCATCTTGGTTGGTGCTTTGTAAATATGTATTATATGCTTGTTGAAAGAACTAGCAAAGAAAGTAATAATAGCCTAGGTACTGTAGAAGAGAAATAATCACTTAGGAAAAAAGTTGGACTATACTCACTTTAGACAGTTTATAGATTTCCTGCTAAAGGTTGTTTGTTTTAGGCATTTGATGAAGCCATTGCTGAATTGGATACACTGAATGAAGAGTCTTACAAAGACAGCACACTGATCATGCAGTTACTTAGGGACAATCTCACTGTAAGTATGACTGCTTTAGAGAGATTACATTCTCTTTCCTGTTTATCTCCCTACTAGTTACTATTGTCCAAGATTGAGAAGGACTTTGTATTGTATAAAATATGGCTAAAAGTCTATAAACTATTAAATGAGTTATAAATGATTGCTGATGTTTTGGTCTTAGCACTCATCACTGCAGTAATACAGAAGGAATTTTCAATGTTTGAATGAGATAGGTTACAGACTGCACCACCCTGAGTTAAGTTTTAATAACTCTCCTTTGATTATACCTTTTTTTCTTTTCCTTTGCAGCTGTGGACGTCAGAAAACCAGGGCGATGATGGAGATGCTGGGGAGGGAGAAAACTAATTTCTTTTATGCTTTGTGATCTGTTCAGTGTTACTCTGTATCCTCCACATATAACCCTTTGTGCGATAAAAAAAGAAAAAAATTCGTATGTTGACTTCGATTTTTCACAGCCTCAGTCTAGCAAAAATGGTCCATGGGATAAAACAACTGATACCAATCTAAAACTCAGATTGGTCACACAAATGCCACAGCTTTTTGAAGTTTTGATTTCAATTAACATTGACAGGATTACTGTGTTTAATTTTTAAAAACTGAACACTGTGATTATGGGGTTTTGTAACTTGGCAGAACTCTTACTGATAGAAAAATAGACCCGAATTATATGTAACTTTTTGGAAAGTTTAATCTGATATCAAAACAGTCACTAAAATACAATTCTGTTGTAAAGTTGTACAGAAAGTTTTAGATTATATTCTGATGCTGCGACTTGGAGTGAGGCACTTATCATTTGGCATCCAAGATTAGTGGTAATTCACAGTAATTCTGCCTGTGGTTTAAGGCTTATAGACACTTGACCAGTTTGGGTTGTTTCCGCTCAGATGTCTACAGTGTCTTTCTTTGAGGAAGCTCAGAGCCTGAAATTGAAATTCTCTGTGGCAGATAACTGGCTTTTGATACCGTGAAAGGTCCAGTGCTTTTATAACATGGGTTATTAAACTCCCTTTCCTATAGCAATATGTTATTGATTTGCAACTTGTGAAAATAGTGGGTTCTTTTTTCCTTGTTACCACTTACCTGAAGGCGGCAAAGCCCCCCCATGTGTTTACTGGATAACACCTTTCAGAATAAGGTCTGTAGACATGACCTTTCACTTGAGTACTCAGTCTTTGGATTTGTCCTAGCTCAGGCATTTAAATTTTGAAATTGAAACATTCTTCCCCTTGTTCTTTTAGCTGTTGGTTTTAGTTTTCTTTTCCCTCTTTGTGTCCTGCTTCCTTGCATTTTTTTCTTTTGGAATTTTGTCCTTTATCTTTTTTTTTACTTTTTGAACTGTATGGATGGGGCGAGAGACATTGGTGAGCAGGCCTTGCTTCAAAGAGTTATTGAGAAGAGCTTCCAGCCCTGTCTTCCTGTTTTCATAATGCTTGCTCTTCAGTCACACCGTGATCTGAATCAGAGAAAATTTTTTTCTGAATACCCATGATTTCTCCCTGTATTTCAGCCAGCCCTGATAATACTTGTATCTGCCACTAGATCTTCCAAGTGTACTCATCTAGCTCAGTTCTCAGACACATCTAAACAAGACCCTGTAATGCAGGGAAGTTGCATGGACACTGCCATGGAGAGCATCAAGAATATCCAGGCCTTTCAGTCTCACAGTATCGCCTCTGTACCTTGAACATTCCGTGTAGCTGTAGCATCCATCTGTTTATTCATCTGCTGAAATGAGAAAAGAAAAATTCATGCACTGATTTAAACCCAAAAAGACAAAAAAAAAAAAACCCTCTCTCCTCTCTAGCTGAACAAAAATGTGCAGTTAACCCTTGGCGCTTGAAAATGCAGTAGTGAATGTGGAGCCAAGCCTGTCTGTATATCTGGTAGCTTTTTGCTTTGTTTTTCCTTACCAGTATTCTGCCTAACGTTTGCTTCTGTGATGGTTATATTGCCTAGCAAGCACACCCGTGGTTGTGAAATAGTATAGCAAAAAAGAAAATTCCCTGGTTATTGATGTACTAGATTTGTGTATGTCTTTTAAACAGTTCTAGTTTCACCTTACACGGAAAAAAATCAGGAGAAGTGTAAAAAATTCAAAAGCAAAATAAAAAATTTTATCAGTTAGTTGCTTGTGAATTGATGTGTTCCCTTATCTCCATCA
This sequence comes from Thryonomys swinderianus, assembly GCA_004025085.1. Lineage (NCBI taxonomy): Eukaryota > Metazoa > Chordata > Mammalia > Rodentia > Thryonomyidae > Thryonomys > Thryonomys swinderianus. Next base: position 23,797 of record PVIC010007837.1, on the reverse strand, counting down.
CTACCAGATCTGTCACAATCACATTTGATTGTGTTTTCTTTAAAAAGGGGAAACCGAGTTTATTCTTTGGAATCAGAAGTCAAGGTGAGGTGGCAAAGGTGAAGAAACTGCTGTGGTATCGTCTTTCCACTCATTACTTGCTGCCCCTCGCCCTCTACAGTAAACTGCCCAGGTGTTCGGTCCTTCGTGGCTGGTAAGATTTAGGATGGATGATACTTTGCACTGCTTTCAAGCCCTACTCTTTAAACAACAAAAACCTCTGAGCGGAGCTCAGATACAACCGAGTCGTGTAAGGTCCTGTGTCTGGTTACTGTTTCTGACAGACTACAGCACTGTTTCCACCTTTCTAAAAATATCCACATTCCCAGAAGAAAAAACCAGGATAAACGAGTGTTTTTTAGCCCAAGATTTAGAATCAATTGGCGTTTCCTTCTGTCCTGGAGAGTTGCTGCACCTGTGGAAGCCACGCCCAATAGGAAGTCAGTGGGAACTTGCCACTTTGGGAGAGAACCCGGAGGGCGTCCAGGAGAAGCAAGCTGAAGTACCGGTCTGTAAGGGACTCAGGTGTTCACACGGCCTTACGCCCTGGGGTTGCACCTGTACGCTCGGACTGACCGTCTCGTACGCAGTTCAGGGCTGTCTCCTTGGCTCTGCTCAGATGGGTTAGACACGGGGTGGGCGGTGAGGAAGGAAGAGGGCCTGGCAATAAAACAGCTGGTGTCGAGGAAGACCTTAAATAAAACTCCTTAAGTCCCGTGCAGCCCTTGGCTCCCAGTCAGCCTTCCACCCTGGGTGCAGAAAGGGGGAACTGGTCAGGCTGACTGAGAAACTTTGCACGCAAACGTTGAAAGAAGGTGTCTGGCTGGGACTGTCCTTGACAAGAAGGAACTTTGCACACTTTATAGAGAAGGAAAACGGGTCGAGAGAGGCAACGAATGATCTGGGATTAGAACCCAGTCTGCGGTCCTGTCCACTTCGTTTACGGAGCCGGAGCCGGATCCCGCGCTGGGCTCTGCCTTCTTCGGGGCGGGGTCAGAGGCGCCCCCACCTGCGCTTTTAGACTCCCGGAGTCTCCCAGGTGGGGTGGGGCCGGGCGCTGGCGATTGGTGCGCGGGAGCCCGGGGCGGGGGCGGTAAAGGGAAGCAGCCGGCCGGCGCCTCAGACTGCAGCTTCCCTCGTGCCGCCCGCCATGCAAGCCGGCTGCCAGGGCTACCTCCTCTCCTCGCTCTACGTGGGCGACCTGCATCCGGACGTGACCGAGGCCATGCTGTACGAGACGTTCTCCCCGGTCGGCCCCATCCTGTCCATCCGCGTGTGTCGCGACGTGGCCACTCGGCGCTCTCTAGGTTATGCCTACATCAACTTTCAGCAGCCAGCGGACGGTGAGCACCAGGGGGGGGCGCAGGTGGACTGGGAGGGGTGGGGGGTGGGGGAGAGGCAGCCGCTAGGTTGCCCACGAGTGCTTCATTCCATTTTGTAGTCCGGGAAACTAAGGCACAGAATTAGAGCCATAGGAGGTGCTCCGTGCTGGTACTGCTCCGTTTTGCAGAGGAGAGATTAAGACTAAGGTGAAAACTGCTAAGGATTTTGGAGTGAGGCTGGAGTGGGTCACCTCAGCAGCGGTGTGAATGTTGGGCAAGTTACTCAGCCGTGCCGAGGTCAGTCATTCGCTTATCTGATCTCAGGAAAATGGGGCCCTACGTGCTGGAGTGTTTGTGAGATGGGGAACACCTGGAGGAGCTGGGCGTGATGGGGCACACCTGTAATCCCAGCACTGAGCGACCGAGGCAGGAGGATCGTGAATTTGAGGTCAGCCTGGACCGCATTAGAATCTGTCTCAAAACAAAAATCAGAAAGGCACCTGGAAAGGAAGAGGCCCAAGATCACGCGGTTGGAGAGTAGGAAAGCCTTGGGTTCCCGCCTTCTGTTGCCGCCTGACATGGTGTCTACACCTGGTGCCTCCACCTTTCCAGTCTCTGAAAAGCCACTTACTTCCTGCAGGATCCAGGATCCTCAGGGCGGATGGGAATAGAATTTGTTGGCTGAGTAGGGTATGTCTACACTTAGGTTGAGAGTAGCAGGCAGCCCTAGGTTTTGCTGGAGCATTCTTCTAAGCCGTGAGCTTGGCCAAGACCACCCTCAACACCACTTTGTCTATAAAATGAGGCCAAGGCCTTATTCCCCAATAGTATAAAAAATGGAAAGCTGAGGTTTAGGGAATATTATTTGGACATTGTAAGCACTCTTAAGTGATAATCTGAAAAAAAAAAAAAAAGCTGTAAGGTTCCAGAGCAACACAAGAAATAACCAAAACGTGCCTGCCCTGGGGCCAGGGATTTAACTCCGTGGTGCCTCACTCACCTCCCTGGTATTTCCAGTCCAGATATAAAAAACAAAGCCTCCCCCAGCCAAGTCCAAAATAATGCACCTTCCTCTAGGTCTAGGCAGGTGGGTGGGAGGGAGGTTCCTGAGTTGGGCGTTTTGGTGTGACTCAGTGGGATTCCAGGATGCTGTGTGCTGCGTGTGCTCTACCCGCTACCTCTTTCTGTCTTCCTGTAAGCCACGTGCAGGCTCCATGAGTGCACAAACCTGACCTTTTGATCCAAGTTCATAGGTGGAGAAGCAAGCTGCTGAGAGGAGGAGCTTTGCCTTTGGGTGATTATTAGGACTAGATGGAGAACTGGGACTTCCTGAGACTTCTCCTGGGACTTCTCCACTGCACTCCCCTGGCTCCCTCCATACCTCTGAAACTAGCAGAGTCCTCAGGACCGAGGACAGCTCTGTGAATATTATCTGAGAGGGAAGAGGATGGAGCAGTGGCAGGAGGGCACAGGCATAGGCTGCTGTTTCCAGATGCACAGTGACTTACCAAGCAAGTCTTGTGTGCTTTACTTTTCAACCTGACCAATACTTGGAGGTAGATGGTATGGTGTCCTTTTCCAGGTGTAGAGCTCACAGGTAACATCGTCATCATACTTAATTTACAGATAATGAAATGGGCCTGGAGAGGTGGTACGCAGTTCCCTGAGTACTTCTTGGGATTGAAACCCAAGCCAAACTTCTTGGGATTGAATCTCAATTGATATTTAGTACCTTATCACTTAATTTCCTCAAACTGCTGCACCCTTTCTCATGTGAGCACTTGCTTTACATTCTCACTGACTTGGTGTGCTCCAGAGGGCAGAGTAACCCTGGCTCTGCCACTGATCTTTCATTGATCTAAGCCTAGATCCACCCCTCTGTGGCTCTCGAGAGTTGTAATGGAAGATGGGAGGACAATTACCATGTATGTTCGTTTCTTTTGCTTATTGCTCTTGAGCTTTCAGGTTCATGTTTCAGATGAGACCCAGACAATGGGTTTGGTTAAGCACCATGGAGATTCAGGGTCAGAAAATCCCCTTAACTTGCTTCTTTCTCTCCTTTTCTTCCTGTCCAGCGGAACGGGCACTGGACACAATGAACTTTGAGGTGATCAGAGGCCAACCCATCCGAATCATGTGGTCTCAGAGAGACCCGGGACTTCGAAAGTCGGGCGTAGGCAATGTCTTCATAAAGAACTTGGAGGATTCCATTGATAGCAAGGCTCTGTATGATACTTTCTCCACCTTTGGGAGTATCCTTTCTTGCAAGGTGGGTTGCCTTTAAGGGCGTGATCAATGTCAGACACGTGGTGAAGGGATGGCAATTGACACTTCACTTTACAAGTCTACAGGAAAACCTCAGGTATAACAGGTGCTTGGGCCACCACTGTTCTTTCTGTTTGTCTTCCTAGATCTGCCAGAGGTTCCCTATGGAGTAATGTGCTGGCTGTCTCACCATTCTTAGACTTGGTGATCATCAACAACCACCATTTATTCTGCTCCTCGTTCTGTTGGTGCCTTGGGCTGAGCTCAGTTGGGCAGTTGTGATCATGGCTGGGCTCCCTCATATGCCACCTGAGACTGGTAGGAGCCCTCCATATGCATATGCCGCAGTGCAGTGGCTGGCTGTCAGGAGGAGGATCACACTGTTATGTCCCTGCAGTAGGCTATCCTAGGCCTTCTCATAGCATCGGCAGGCACCAGCACCCTGCCCCCACTTGAGCTCACACCTGGGACACCATTACTTTTGCTCCATCCTATTTGGCTAAAGCAAGTCAAGACCAGCGCACATTCAGATTGAGAAGGCAGTAGAAATTAAAGAGTGTTGCTACAGAAAGGCCATTAATTGAGACCATCACAGCAGTCAAAAGGGCTACATCTTAGTTTTTTTTTTTTTCTTGTGCTGGGGATTGAACTTGGCGCCTTGTACAAAGTAAGTACATGGTCTACACTGAGCTATAGTTCTCTCTCTGTAAATTCTGTCAGAGTAGTAATCATGTTGTTAGTTACCATTGTATCCTAGTGTCTAGATTATACGTGATACACAGAAGAGGTCCTTATACTTAGCTGCTGAGTAATTGGATGTATTATCATGTGAGAAGGACTTTGATTAGTTCTGACTTTGTATAGAGTTTATGGGGGAGCACAGGCCATGTAGCAGGTCAGCATGTGCTAACCTAAGGGTGAAAACCTGGACGTTCTGCCTCTGTGTTGTATGAGAATGGTTGGTCACTTACCCTGCAGCCTCCAAAATACCCCTCCTGGGGATATGGGGGATTTATGTTGTCTTCTGTGTTAGACTTTTATAGGTTTCACTCTTTCCCTATGAATGGGGGCCATCTCTGCAGCTCAGGGGAGCAGACTGAGGCCTGAGGTGTTAAAACATGCTCAGGGTTCTGACAGAGAGACAGAGTCACGGAAGACAAAGACAGTCACTGACTGAGAGTCAGAAACAAAATAGGCAGAGAGTCAGAGGCAGGAAGAGGGAGACAGAGACACAGAGATAGAGACAGACAGAGATAGAGATAGAATGGGACAGAGACACTCCCTGCCTTTGAGGAGCTGTCAGCCAAGTTCTTACAATGCCAGTACCACGTTTGTCAAGTACTTTGTGCTAGATTTTCTGCATACATTGACATTGGCCATATTGACTTTTCCACCACAGGCCCTTAAGGTGCATTTAAGAGTCACAGTGGAAGGCAGAGAGGTTCATAGAGTTGAGGTCACTTGTTTACTCTGATAAGTTGTACAGAGTGGAGGTAGAGCCAAGATTTGAACTAATGTGTTGGCCAGGTTAGCTAAAGCAAATTGAATAGGGACCACTATGTCTTCCCTCCTTATCTAGACCTTGAGGGCCTATGGACTACTGAGCATTTGACAGAAGGCTCTGGCTAGATGGTGAAACTTTTTAGAAATGGCTGGAAATTAGGCTTTGAAGGAAAATCAAGGTTATTGTATAGTCAGGTGACTGGGAAGGAAGAAGCCATTTGGTTGGTCAGTAAAAGTTTCTGTGATACTGGGAAGAGTACATAATCTGAGTCAGGCCACTTGAATGCAAAGCCCAGCTGCTTAGCAAGAAGACAACATAGTGTAGTGGATCAGATCTGGGACTTCAAGGTCAGACATCTTGGGGTTCAAATCCTGTCTCTTCTGTTTCCTGGCTGTGTGATCTTGGAGCAGTTGTTTAACCTGGCTGTCTCTCAGTTTCATCTAAAAGGGACATTTTCACTTTTGTGAAGATAAATTGAGTTATGATGTATAGCCCGTGAAAGGGTACTTGGAACATTGTTAAGTTTTGGAGGGATAACAGCAGTAATTAAGAAATTAATTCGTGGCTGGCTGACATTGGGCAAGTTATTCTCATTTCTTTCTGGGGGTCAGAGGTTAAGAATTGCCTGGAAGAATTCTCCTGGGAAATATAATAAGATAGCTTATGACTCCCTTTCCAGGTGCTTGATACACCATGGGGCTCCCTTGCAACATGGTTGAGTCTAGGTGGTGAAAGTACTGGGGTTTGAATTTGGGTTGGGGCTGGAGAGGTAGAGGGGTGTGTGCTAAGCATAGGCCTAGAAGCAGGATTTGTTGTGTGGAACCCATTAGGAAGCCTCAGATGCTAAGTTGATAGACTTCTTTGCATAGTAGAAACCACTGGAGATTGGAGGGACCTGGCTAGAAAGAGAATCTCTGCAGTCAGTGTGGGCTGGAAGGCTGGGGTGGTTTTGTAGCAGAAAATGCCACTGAGCAGCGTAGTGATTTTAGCAATGGGCAGAGTGATGATCTCTTTGGTGAGGGGTCAGTGGACTTAGTGCAAGTTCAACAGGAGGGATGAGAGCTGTGAACTAGGTCTTTCCCTGTTCTGGATTCCCTCCTTCCAAACCTCAGTTGGAAAGGTTATAGAATAGAAGTAGGATGTTGTGTTAAAAAATGGAAATAAGGGCTGGAGATTTAGCTCAGTGGTTCCAGCACCTGCCTAACAAGTGCAAGGTCCCTGGTTCAATCCCTGATAACCACATATGACAGTACTGGGTGTGGTGACTCACGCTCACCAGCAATCAGTACCACACACCACAATGCCAGGCAGTGGTGGCTCACGTCTGGAATCCTAGCACTCGGGAGGCAGAGGCAGGAGGATTGCTGAGTTCGAGGCTTGCCTGGGCTATATAGTGAGCTCAGGGCCACACTGAACTACAAAGCAAGAGCCTGTCTCAAAAAAAAAAGGAAACAAGTTTGTTATGAAGACGATGTATGAGCTGATAAATCCTAAACAATGTGGAAAGAAAGAAGGCAATAAAGATCCATTTTTTTTAAGGCCTTGTCCACAGAATAATTAACAAGGTTTTTGCTGTTGTTGTTGTTGGCAGTACCAGGGGTCAAACTCAGGACCTTGCACTTACCAGGCAGGCACAGTGCTACTGAGCTACATCTCCTGCCCCAGTAATTAAGTTTTGCATGTCTCTCTCAAAACTTCCCATTTGTAGCTAACTTTAACCCAAATGGCTGGATTTTTTTTTTCTGCTTAATATTATATCTTAGCGATAACTTATCAGTTGTGTCATCTGTCCATTCTCTCCAGTGGTGCATCTATGGGAAACTGGTGTGAACGAACTGTAATTTAATACTCTTCTCTTGATGCATTGATGCTCAGGGTGTTTCTAGTTTGTTGTTAGATTCAGGTATGGAGATTTGGAGTAATGCTCAGCCCATTGTCTCATTAGATGGTTAAAGCTGTTGGGTGGTGTGGACAAAACCTCTTCTTTCTAATTTTGTTATTCATCTCTGAGCTTCAGTTTCCCATCTCTAATGGGTTATTGTGAGATACAGAATAATGGTCTTTTTACTTTTTTTCCTTTCTTTTTTTTGTTTTGTTTTGTTTTGTTTTGTTTTGTTTTTTTGAGACAGGGTCTCGCTTTGTAGTTCAGGCTGGCTCTGAGCTCACTATGTAGTCCAGGCAAGCCTCAAACCCAGCAATCCTCCTGTCTCTGCCTCCCAAGTGCTGGGATTACAGGTGTACGCCACCACGCCTGGCACTGTGGTAATGTGGTATTGATGGCTGGTGGGCATGAGTCTCCACGCCCAGCACTGTATGTGGTTTCCGGGGATCGAACTCAGGACCTTGTGCTTGCGAGGCAGGCGCCAGAACCACTGAGCTAACCCTCCAGCCATCCTTTCTTATTTTTTTATTTTTTTGCAGTGTCTGGGAATGGAACCCAGGGCCTCATACATGCTAGCCAATTGCTCTATTTCTGAGCTACACTGCTGGCCCTCAGCGGGACTGTCTTTTACCTATAACATAGCAAGCACTCAGGTACTAGTCATTGTCGTCTTTGCAGTTATTCTCTCTCTGAATCCCCTGCTGCGTGTTCTCTCTTCTTCCCATGGCTCAGGTGGCGTGTGATGAACATGGCTCTCGGGGCTTTGGCTTTGTGCATTTTGAGACCAACGAAGCTGCGCAGCAGGCCATCAGCACCATGAATGGGATGCTGCTGAATGACCGCAAAGTGTGAGTAGGGCCAGCGTTGGGGGGACCTGAAGTGGCATCACCAATGAAGAACAATGTTTCTACCACTGTCTCATGGGCACTGGGTACCAGCAGCAATCTTTTTCTTGAAATGTGACTTTGATGGGTTGCTCAACCTTTCAGGGTCCCTCAGAACTGATGAGACGTGGTAGAAGATTGTTCTGAGTAAGAATTGATGATTTTGAAATTCTTACTAATGACCAAATCTTCAGTGGACTCAGCAATTTCATCTGTTTTCCAGTCTTTTCGTTAAGGTTGTGGGTTTTCTCTCTGGACCCTCATTGGTTGTTCTGTGAGATTTGGGACCAGAAAGAAAATTAGGCATATGTTTAGTCTGCTAAGTTCAGTATCTCCCCACTTTACAGGTGGGAAAATTGACATCCACATGCTTCTGCCTGGTCCTCTCCCTGGTCCTGCTGGTCCCTGGCTGATGGCACAACCCCATGGTCAGTGCTGTGGAATGGAGATGGCTTTGGGCCATGAGATGCACTGAGTTGTTTTGTAGGTTTCTGAGGGGAGCTCATGTTGATCTCTCACTGAATATGAGTGGGCTTTTCCCAGTTCCCAGGAAGATGCCATTTTTGTCAGCAACCATCCAGTGAGACTTACCTCTGCCATTTGGTTTTCTTCAATTTTTTTTTTTTTTTTAGTGCTTGCTACAACTTGTTTATGTGAAATATGCTGTAGGTGTGAGTAGATTTTTCTATGCTTGTTCTTTTCTCCCTTAAGCTACTTTCCTGCCAGGCCATGATTGTGCTACCTTAGTTCTAGCTACTTGGAAAGCTGAAGCAGGAGGATCACTTGAGCCCAGGAGTTTGAGGTTAACGTAGGCAACATAGTGACATGCCAACTGTTTTTAAAATAGTCCTTTTCTAGGTGTGTTTTTAAAATTATTGTTGCAATTATGATTTCAGCCCATCCCCCTAGAATGATACTGGCATTGACTGTGTCCGATTTGCGTATCCCTGCAGTGTATCTAGTATATGTGTTAAATGAATAAGAAAAGTCCCGTGACATAAGTTTGGCCCCAGTTTTACATGAATGACACTGAGGGACAGAGGGGTTAAGTTACTTCTCCATACTCATGCAGCAACACAACTACAGAGTGAGGATTTAAGCTTTTGTTTGAATCCCAGGTTTATGTCACATCTTCTGTGCTCTTGGCTGCCTGGTGTGTGGCTGTAGTTGTGCGCATTTGTTACGTGAATGCGTCGTGAGCCTCACATGAGCGACAAGCTCTGGAACATAGTTCTTACCTCTCTGGTAGCTGGGTCTTAGACATACTCAGTCTTGGGGGTGTAGCCCTGCTAGATTCCTGACGAGACGATACAACAGTGATTGGCCTCAAGTCAGCCAGAATCTGTGTGTGGCGAGGGGTGGCTGAGGGGCTTGCAGCTGCCTACCCCATTGGTGTATCCACAGTTTTGTTGGCCACTTCAAATCTCACCGGGAACGGGAGGCGGAGCTGGGGGCTCAGGCCTTGGAGTTCACCAACATTTATGTGAAGAACCTCCATGTGGACATGGATGAACAGGGCCTACAGGACCTCTTCTTTGACTTTGGTGAGCCAGTTCCCTAAGGGAGCAGGGGCATCCCTGTTCTCTTCCGAGCCTGGGTCTGTCAGGCTGGAGGGGCCTTCTTGGGCGTCCTGAGAGTTTGTGGTAAGGGAGGGAACTTCCTGTGGTAAGGGGGGAACTTCCCGGGGCATCTCTAACTGTCTGCTGAGCCAGGTTGGTCCTTTCCAGGAAAGATGCTGAGTGTGAAGGTGATGAGGGACGACAGTGGCCACTCCCGGGGCTTTGGCTTTGTTAACTTTGAGAAGCATGAGGAAGCCCAGAAGGTAGGCACCTGCCTGTAGTTTATTCCAGGGAAGAGGCAGCAAGCCAGGACTAGGGAGAAGGGAGACGTGGAGCAGGGGCTCCAGCTCATACAGAGGAAGGCGGTCGCCCTCTCCCTGAGGCAAAGAGGAACGGGAGAGTCCTTCACAGCCCCTGGGGCAGAGGCCAAAGGTTTTATTCTTGGTTGAAGACCTTTCAGCCTCAAAGTTCAAGAAGTTGAAAGTTCAGGCAAGGAAGCAAAAGTCATAATTCTGTGTAAGCATTTACTATTGAACTGACCGATTAAAATTTCATGCAAACAGTTCTCATTAATATCAGTGTAAAATCCTGTCCCACTAGGTCAGTATCTGCTTGGGCCTGACTTTTGCTGATTTTTATTTATTTTATTTTTTTTGCGGCTAAACCAATGAAAACTCAACTTGGTGTAATAGATTACAGGGAGAAGGTGCACATCTTCCTGAGATGCAGAGTTTTATGCAGTCAAACTTTGGATCTAGCAGCATGAGGCCAGTGGACTGAAGAAGGAAAAAAAATCGATGGAGTTAAGACACAAGTCTTTCAATAAGAGAAAGCCCTTGTAGTCAGCAAAAAGGATTCTTTTGTGCCCGGAAATACACCATGAAGTGAAAGATGTTGAGACTATCATGTCATTTGGAAAGGATTATGCTTGCTGCTTTGTTCAAGTTATCCATGTATAGTTGCAGTAAGAACCTAAACATATTTTACAATAGATTATTTTTTAAAAGCAATTTTAGGTCCACAATAAAATTCAGTGGACGGCCCAGATATTCCCCAATCCTCCCACTCCTACACATGCACAACCTCTCCACTTGCCACCCTCCCCAGCGGAGGGGATGCTGCTTACAGGTGACAGACTTCTCTAGACATGTCCTTACGACACCAAGTCGGTGTTTAAACAAGGACTTGTGTCGGCATTGTACGCTCCTGGGACACCAGACAGATGTGTGAGGACATGTGTATGCTGCTGTGTTCAGTGCCCTAAACATCTGTGCTCTGCCTATTCACCCTTCCTGTCCCCTAACTCCTTTTCTAGACTGTCATGTACATGGAGTCAAATAATAGGCACCTGGACAGGTTGGCCTTTTTCACTAAGTAATATGTATTTTAAATATAGGAATATTTAAATATGTTCAAAAATACTTAAATTATAAACATGAGAAACTGAATTTCAATTTTACAGTTTTTTTTTTTTCTTTTGCTTTTTGGAGACAGGGTCTCGCTTTGTAGTTCAGGCTGGCCCTGAGCTCACTATGGTGCCCAGGCAAGCCGCCACGAACTCAGCAATCCTCCTGTCTCTGCCTCCCAAGTGTTGGGATTACAGGCGTGAGCCACCACGCCCGGCATTGTGGTATGCGGTGTTGATTGTTGGTGGGCGTGTCTCCACACCCAGCATTATATGTGGTTACTGGGGATCGAACTCAGGTCCTTGTGCTTGCGAGGCAGGCGCCAGAACCACTGAGCTAACCCTCCGGCCTTCAATTTTACGTTTTAAAACAGTTCTAATCAAATTTAAAAGTTTTCTAGTTTAGTCAGACATGACAGTGAATGCCTATAATCCCAGCTACTTGGGAAACTGAGGCAGGAGGATCCTGAGTTTGAGCTCTGCCTTGGCAACTTAATGAGAGACTGTTTCTGTTTCTGAGACAGAGTCTCACTTCGTAGTTCAGGCTGGCCCTGAGCTCACTATGTAGCCCAGGCAAACCTGGAACTCAGCAATCCTCCTGTCTCTGCCTCCCTAGTGCTGGGATTATAGGCGTGAGCCACCACGCCCAGCTGTTTTTGTTTTTTTGAGACAGGATCTTGCTATGTAACGCAGGCTGGCATCAAACTCACTTCAATCCTCTTGCCTCACCTGTCGAGTGCTGGGATTACAGGCTATGCCACCACTCCTGATTTGAGACCCTGTCTCTAAAAGAAAAAATCTTGATCAAGGGTAGTAGCACACACCTTTAGTTCCAGTACTCTGAATGCTGAGGCAGGAGGATTGAAAAGTTTGAGGCTTGTCTGGGCAATTTACTGAGACTTTGTCTCAAAATTTAAAAAAAAGGCTAGAGATACAGTTTGATGTGAAGACCCTAATTCCCAGCCCCTACCCCCCAATCTAGTTCACCCTGAAACTGGTCTGTTTTTGAGATGTGGGTGCATTTTAAATGGCCACTGTCTTGTGCTATGTATTCTCAGCTGGCAAGGCCAGCTGGTTTGCAGGACCGGAAGGCAGTGCTGGCAGCCAGGGTGAGGGCCAGGGTCTTGTTTGGGTGGTTGCCAACTATGCTCCTCCCACCAGGCTGTGGACCACATGAATGGAAAGGAGGTGAGCGGGCAACAGCTGTACGTGGGCCGGGCCCAGAAGCGAGCAGAGCGGCAGAATGAACTGAAGCGTCGGTTTGAGCAGATGAAGCAGGACCGGCAGACCCGCTACCAGGTAGGGTCAGGACTCCTGCTGGTGGGCTCTCCTCTGTGAAAGCGGCTGTGTTGGAGGGATTGCTTGCTTTCACTTCTTCCTCTGGCCTCCTGCTTCTGGGAACTTGGCTGAGGGCAGAAACCATGAACCCTGGGGTGGTCTCCACTGCCTGGCTGTAACAGTGCAGTGACGATACTACCCAACCATGACACAGGGCATCGTTCAGGGTCCTGCTGACCATGTAGTTGGAATAATCCTTCATGTAGCACTGCTTGGCATCCCTCGCTTCTATCTACTTGGTACCTGTTGCATCCTCCAGTTGAAGGAAACTAAAGTGCCTCACATATTCCTAAGTTCTGAATTTCCCCTAGAGGATATCCTGTTCCAGGCTGCAGATAATTAGGCCGAATATGTTACATCCAAATGTCACAGTGTCGTGGTCATTAAAGTTACATTACATCAATAAATTTGACTAAAATTAACATTGTAGATGAAATAGACATCTCTAAAACAGTAAAAGCTATAGGCTGGGCAGGTCGTGCACACCTGTAATCCCAGCGTTCAGGAGGCCAAAGTGGTAAGATGGTATGTTTGAGGCCAGCTGAGGCTGTGTCATGAGTTTGAGGATAACCTGGACTACACAGTGATACCTCTCAAAAAACAAAACAAAACAGAACAACAACAAAAAACAAGTCAAACACAAAAATGCAAAAATGGAGAGGGTTCTGTATATAACCCATTTTGTATGTTTGACACTGTATGCACAATCCACACACACATAGCTACACTCAGTAGCTGTCAGTGAGGGACAGTCTCTCCACCCCAGGGTATCGAACAATGCCTGAAATTTTCCATTGTCACACTTAAGGGATAAGGTGTGTGTGGCATGTACTGGGTGGAGGTCAGGGATGCTGGCAAATGATCTTAAGTGCAGGACAAATAATGTGCTCTTACAACAGGAGTGACAAAAATGTCACTGATGCTGAGGCTGACAAACCCTCATATAGACACACAAACACACTGCTGTGCATTTGTTAACATTTTTAGGTTTTATAGACTTACCACAAAAGAAAACATTCAGCATGTAGTCAGAGTGAGCAGGATATTAAAGTGTCCAGTTGTGTAACCTAAACTCTGTTGTGTATTAACACACATTTGTACTTGGGAGGTCAGTGAGATGGATATCCCTGTCCAGTAGGCAGCTGTATCTTAATAGCGAGGAGCCTGAGCTCTGGAGTCAGGCTGCCTGGGTTAGTCGTGTCTTTGCTACTTGCTGGCTATTTGATCTGTTTGATGCACTTAACATGGTCTTCAGTTTTGCTCTCTGTAAAATGAGGACTCAGGTTTCCTTCTCTCAGGTGAGGATTGCACATTAAAATGTGTAAAAGAACTTGGAGTGGTGCCTGGTACCAGGTAAGGGTAACGTGTAAGGTGAACATTCCGCTTGCGAGGTCTCTGGGCTGCACCAGGAAGCCGTGCAGTGCTCAGGAGGGCTTTGTTCCAGCCGAGCTCTGAGCCTCAGCCTGCTGTGGGACTTAGGTCTCCTTCCATAGCTCCCTTCTATAAAATGAGCAGAGGCTGGGAGCTGTGCACCTGTACGATGCCAGGGGCTTTGGGCGCTGTGGGACCACAGCTTCCAGCTGGCTGTCACTGTGCAGAGAGACGGGGGCACAGTGCAAGTCTGGCTGCTGCACACTCGGTGTCCTCCTGGCCCTGTCAGCCCTGCCCTCCCCAAGGCAGCCAGTCTGGGGCTTTCGGGAAGGTTCCATGGAGCAGGGTGTTCCTTCCTGCAGGGTGTGAACCTGTACGTGAAGAACCTGGATGACTCTATCAGTGATGAGAAACTGAGGACAGTGTTCTCTCCCTACGGAGTGATTACCAGTGCGAAGGTGAGGGCCATACTACCTCCTGGGGTAGTTTCCTTCATTCTCTTACTCTTGTCCCCACCAGCTTCTCACTGGCTTCCAGAGAGTGGGTGCTGAGCTCCGCTTCTAGGGCCTGAGATGCCATGTGGGCTCAGAATCTATTGGGAGTCTTGTCTTTTGCCAGAAAGAAGGAAGATGTATAGTCCATCACAGAGCTGGACTTGGCACACACTGGAATCTTGGCTCATTTAAAAAGCATTTATTGTATCTACCGTATGGTAGATTCCAGACATTTATGTCTCAGCATTTTTGTGGACTTCCATTGTCTGGCCTTGGCCAGTGATAATAATCCCTTCTAGGACTCAATTTCCCCTTCAGTAAAATGAGAGCTGAGTTGCATTCTTCACTATTTATTGAGCACCAACTATGTCAGACACCTGAGATGTAACACCTGGCTACTCTACCCTATGGATCAAGACCTGGAATAGCCTCCTGAGCCTCATGAGTAAAATTGAAAGTGTTGGGCTCACTGTATCATTCCCATCGCGGCTTCTCATTTGAATCATGTAGGGACTTCTTAGAGTTTGGATGCCTGGGTCCAAATGTAGACCTCTACAGATAGGGCCCACGCAGTTTCTTTTAAAAACTTTCTCAGGGGCCGGAGGGTTAGCTCAGTGGTTCTGGCGCCTGCCTCACAAGCGTAAGGTCCTGAGTTCGATCCCCGGTAACCACGTAATGCTGGGTGTGGAGACACACCCACCAACAATCAACACCACATATCACAATGCTGGGCGTGGTGGCTCACGCCTGTAATCCCAGCACTCGGGAGGCAGAGACAGGAGGATTGCTGAGTTCGCAGCGGCTTGCCTGGGCACCATAGTGAGCTCAGGGCCAGCCTGAACTACAAAGCGAGACCCTGTCTCAAAAAGCAAAAAAAAAAAAACTTTCTCAGACAATTTTAAGATGATGGAGTGTCCCAGATTCTATGGAACATTCCTGTAATCCCAGTTGCTTGGGAGGCTGAGGAAGGAAGACCATGAGTTTGAAGCCAGCTCAGGCAACTTTGTGAGATCCTTTCTCGAGACTGAAACCCTGGGGATATAGCTCAGTGGTAGCGCTTGCCTCACATGCACACACATAAAAGACTAGGTTGAAACTTAATGGGGGAATGTTTGCCTAGCATGGACTCCCTCCCCAGTACCACGAAAAACAATTAAAAATTCCAAACAGATGACTGTGAATGGTTATTCATTCAGTAGAAGGCTCTGTGGGAAGCACATAGAAATGAGTTAAATTGGATCTGGTCCCTACCTTTGAGGAGCTTATAGTCCAGTGAGGAAGTCAGACCATTGGTAATTCGTGTATTATATGATGGGGTGGGGTAGAACTGGAGGTAGAGTTTGGAGATCTCAGTGGGACAGGAGGGGTGGCCTCCTGGAGGAATTGTACATGATGGCAGGGCCTTGGCTGTGAGGAGGAAGGGAGCGATAGGTAGAAATGAGGTGTCTTCCAAAGAGATGAGTGTTAGTGATAGATGGGGCTGGGGGTACACCTGTGATGCAATCATCGGGGCCTTAAGACATGGTCAGGAAATTCTCTTTTGTCTGTTGAATCTTAGACTTTCTGCAGGAAAACCTGTGTTTGTGCAAAATCTGTGCTTTGTTGGGTTAGGGGCCTTTTGACAGATAGGACACAAAGTTATGGGACTCAGTAAATTTGATTTAGCATGATAAAAAGTCTATAGTCCCTCTTTCCCAGCAATTGCATGCATGTGGCATAGTATTGTGGCTGAAAATCGCTATCTTAAGAGTTCATCCAAATCCCAGTTGCCCCATTTCCTAATTTAGCACCTCAGGCAATGGCTGTCCATCCAGCTGGGTAGAAGAAACAGCACGACCTCCAAAGGCAACTGAGGACTGCTCGGCAGGTGGCACACAGAGCACCTGTGTATCGTAGGCATTGGGATAGTGATTGTCATGATTATTTGCCGCACATTACATTTAATTTCAGGAGCTTAACTGACTTTGACGGTTCCTTGAATAGACTGTAAATCTGGGTGGCTCAGAACTGAGGCCCAGCTGGTGCTCATCTCTCTAGTTGGCCAGCCAGGTAGTAAGAATTTTATATATTTTAACTATTATATACTACTATCAAGTTCAGATTAAGTTCTGCATAAGAATTATCTTTGCCAATTTTATTATAACTCTTTTTTCCACACTGGGGATGGAACCAGAGCCTCCTGCTGAGATACATCCCCCAGTTGTTTCTTTCATTTTGGACAGGATCTTACTAAATTGCCCAAGATGGGCTTAAATTTACAATCCACCTGCCTCAGGCTCTGAGAGTGCTGGGATTACAGGTGTGTGACACCATACCTGCCACACACTACCAGTTCTTAATAGAAGTTCTTAACAATATGTTCATGTCAAAACTTTTTTTTATGGTACTAGGGTCAAACTCAGTACCTTGCATTTTTATTTTTTATTTATATATTTTTTTGCTTTTTGAGACCGGGTCTCGCTTTGTAGTTCAGGCTGGCCCTGAGCTCACTATGGTGCCCAGGCAAGCTGCCGCGAACTCAGCAATCCTCTTGTCTCTGCCTCCCGAGTGTTTATTTTTTTTTTTGAGACAGGGTCTCGCTTTGTAGTTCAGGCTGGCTCTTAGCTCACTATGTAGCCCAGGCAAGCCTCGAACTCAGCAATCCTCCTGCCTCTGCCTCCCGAGTGCTGGGATTACAGGCGTGAGCCACCACACCCGGCAGTACCTTGCATTTTTAAGGCAGGAGTGGTGCCATTGAGCTCAATCCCTAGCCTGTGTTAGACTAGTGAGTCTGTGAAATCCTTTTTTAAATATCTAAAATTAATAATATTATCAAAAAACTTATATTGAAATATAACTGAAAGTACTAAAGCAACAGTATGACTTTAGCACATGAAACTAAGATCTATCAAAGCAGTAATCAGTGTAAATGACACTTTGAGATCCATAATGATGTGAAACTATTTGATTATCTTTTGACAGGCTAATATCGCTAATGTTTTAGTTGTCCATATTCATAATGGAAGGAAAAGTTAATACGAAAATAAAGGTGTCAGGTTTTGCCGTTCATAGACTCTCCTGAATCCTATCAGGGAGACCCCAAAAAGATGTGTAGACCTGCAGCTGTGCTGAGAAGTGGCAGCTTGAAAATTACTAAGTTAGAATGTGGCTTCTGAGGGGGCAGGAGTTAAAAAGAGCTCTAGTCACTCCTGAATGTGAATCAGCCAGTGTCTCGAACTAAGAAAGGTTAGAAATGCAGTATGGATCTGATCTTCGAAGAGAAAAAGAGTTTTAGTTTAAAATGAAGTCTGGATAAAGTCTCAAGGTTAGGTAGTACACTGTAGTTAAAGGAGCTAATGGTGTAATAGTTAATAGCATTGCAGCAGGGTTACTGTTGTAGTGTTTTGTGTTTTGTGGTACTGGGGATCGAATTCAGGACCTTGTGCTTAAGAGGCAGGAGTGGTGCCACTGAGCTACATATCTGGACCTAACAGGTGGTTTTTTTTTTTTTTTTTTTTTTTGAGGCAGGGTCTTATTTTAGTTCAGGCTGGCCCTGAGCTCACTATGTAGCCCAGGCAAGCCTCGAACTCACAATCTTCCTGCCTCTGCCTCCTGAGTGCTGGGATGACAGGTGTGAGCCACCACATCCAGCCTAATTTGTAATTTTGACAGCTGTATCATGTAAACAGGGGAGACTGGATAAAAGATATATAGCATCTGTCTGTACAGTCTTTATAACTTCTCTATTAAGTTCAAAGTTACTCCCAATAATGCTATTTTAATACGAAGGCTGAGAAGAAGCTACCCCAGACTCTAATAGAGTCTTGGCTGTGTATGAGCCCATCTGGGTGACTTTGTACAAGTCACTTTTTTTTCTTTTGAGACAGGGTCTAGCTATGTGGTTCATGCTGGCCTTGAAGACACTATGTGGCCTGGATTGGCTTTGAACTTGTAGCAGTCTTTCTGCTTCAGCCCCAAGTGCTGGTATAACAGATGTGTACCACCACCGTGGCCAGTGGCTAAGTTACTCTTGAATCCCGCTTCCTCCCAGGAGGGTCAGGCCTGCTGTACCTGCCTTGTAAGGAGGCTGTGTGGGACCTGGAAAGGCATGTGAAGTATCTGGCCCACAGGAGGCCTCCGTAAATTTGGAGTGGACAGTTTGTCTCTGTCTCAGATTTCTCACGGGTCTGCTAGCTGTGGGGGTCAGTCCTGAGGAAGGAGAGGAGCAGAGCCCTGCGGCTTCCTTCCCCGCCCCCAGCAACCCTTGTTTTGTCTTGCTTTTAGGTGATGACAGAGGGTGGCCACAGCAAAGGATTTGGCTTTGTGTGTTTTTCCTCTCCAGAAGAGGCGACAAAGGCCGTGACAGAGATGAACGGGTGTATTGTGGGCACCAAGCCGCTGTACGTGGCACTGGCCCAGCGTAAAGAGGAACGGAAGGCCATCTTGACCAACCAGTACATGCAGCGCCTCTCCACGGTGCAGGCCTTGGGCCGCCCTGTTGTGGGCTCCTTCCAGCAGCACAACAGTTACGTCCTGCCTGCTGCTGTGCCCCAGGTGACGGTCTGCCCACAGCTCCTGCTCACCTCCCCCAGACAGCTACCTGAGCAGGGAGAGGGGAGCTTCACAGGAAAAGTAGGTGGTGTGGGAACTCGCACCTTAGTGTCGCCATCTGGAAGGTGGTGGGTAGTGCTGCTGTCAAACAGCATCTTCCGTCTGAGAGAAACTCCTGAATGTTGTGCAGAAAAAGACTGTGGGCACATAAGTTTGGGAGATTTTCATTAAACAAAGAATTTAAATTTCTTTATTATATCAACCACCCTCTGCTAACATGCCAGTATCTGTGGTGCCCATCCTGAACAGGTGTGTAGTATGTAGTGTTTTCCCGACTGGGATGGTCATTTTGGGAGGATGCCCATTACACCTCCGTTGGCTGTTAATGCTCCGGGGAGCATGATTTGGGAAGGTATGAGCTGTTGAAGGCTGCTGGGTTGGTATGTGCCCTCCCGTTCAGCAGTGCTTGAGTGGGCATACACCAGAGTAAGATGTGTCACTTTTGAGGCGTGGCTACCAGACTAGACCTGATGAAGTTCAAGGGTTGAAATCTGGCGTCACTCTGAGGACTCAGGGTTAACGGGCAGCAGAGATGGGAGGAAGGGCCTGCAGCCAGCCTTGAGGCCTCTGTTCCCTGGAGGGGCCGGTGGTGTCTTGCGGTGGTGTCCCTGAGGGAATGCGGTTTCCTTCCTGCTGCATGGCAGAGCCCTCACTCTGCGGTCCTCTTCTTCCTCCACACAGCCTCCAGCCCAGGCTGCGTGCTATGGCAGCTCCGGCCCTGTGGCCCCTGTGCAGTCTGCCCCCAGGTGGACAGCCCAGCCACAGAGACCTTCGTGTAAGTGACCCAGCTCCTTCCACCCTCAGCCCGGCCACGAGTGGCTCTGAGAGAGAGTGTAACACACTGGTCAGGCGTGGCTCTGCCACTCCCTAGAGTGGTTCACTTCGCTGTCTGACCCAGTTTCCTCTTCTGTTCATGGGCCTCAAGGAGATGCACATAAAGCAGCAGGCTCAGGGCCAGGCGTGTAAGCCAGTGGGGGAGCCTTTACATATATTTCCAGAGACTTCTGACCTGTGGCTGAAAAGTTTTGCAGAGCTGAAAAAGTGAAATTTCTCTGGTTATACTGGTGATGAATGGCCTTCCTGTCTAAAAGCCAAGTCCACACTCACCTAGGACTGTCCTGGAACTAAGTGTGTGCTTGTGGTTCTCCGGCATCCTGGGATTCTGGGTAGATGTGAACTGGGTTTGTTACATGGATTTCCTTGTCCCCCTCCAGGTGAATTTACCATCTCTCAGCTAAGAATTTCTAGTTAACCTCCCCAGCCCTGGAATCCAGGGTATTGTGCCACTCTGATCACCACCCCCACAACCTTTCTCTCTCCCATTTTTCTCTGTGCCACAAGCTGTCTGCCCTCCACCTCCCTCAGTGGTCCGGCCACCAGGCTTGCCCCGGCGCGCCCGGGCCCATGTCAGCAGTGTCAGGCAGGCCTCTACCCAGGTGCCATTCCTGGCACCCCACACGAAGAGAGTGGGTGAGTGTGGGCAGAGCTAAGAAGAATGAGGGTAAGAGGAGGGTGGGGCAAGGTCTTGGTGCTGGGGTTGCCACCAGAGGGGAGTTAGGGCCGGCCTTCACAGCGACTTTCCTTCTTGGGAGCCAGCCCGACCTCAGAGGCTGTGTGTAGTGTAGAAGTTGGCTTGGCGTTTAGCTCCTGAGACTCTCTGCAGCCTTTGCCAACTCATCTCCGATCATCTGTTCTTTAAAATAGGGTTAAAATGGTGTACTTATTTCACTGTGAGAACTTTTGGGATCACACATGCAAGGACCTGAACCTTTGGAAGTATTACAGCAGTTGTGACCAAGGGTGTAGGTTCTGGCTCAAGGGCAACAGTTCTGTTCCCTCAGGCAGCGAGTGTTCTTACATCTTTGTGCTGCTCCATGCTTTGCGCTAGGAATTACACACGAATCAGTGAGATATAATTGCTAATGTTAGGTTGCTGTCAGGTTTGGACACTCCTTTTTATATTGTTACTATTTTTTTTTTTTAAGGCCAGTTTCATTGTGCAGTTTAGGTTGGCCTTGAACTCATTGTGTAACCCAGGCTGGCCTGGAACTCACAGTGATTATTCCTTCCTCCTCCCAGGTGCTGGGACTGCAGGTATGGGCCACCAAACCCAGCCTCTGCTTATCACTTTTTTTTTAATTGTGGTAAAATACATATATAATTTACCACTTAACCATTTTTAAGTGCACAGGTTCAGCGATGTTTAGTACACTCACACTGTCATGCAGACCATATCAAAAACTTTTCTCTTGCAGAACTGAAATTCTATATCCCTTAAACTCCCTCCAGCCCCTGGTTCTACTTTGTTTCTGTGAATTTAACTACATTAGAATGTAAATGAATGACATAGAATTTGTCTTTTGTGATCTGTGTGTTTCACATACCAGAAAGTCCTCAAGATTCATTCCTGCTCTAGCATGAGTTAGAATCCCCTTCCTGTTAGAAGGTCCATGAATTTGTTTTTCCACTGTAGTTACAATACCATTCACTCTTCCACTAATGGTGTTCATCTGTTCCAATTTGTTTCTACTCTGATCTACACTTGTTATTTTCTGTTTTGTTTTGTATTTTTGACAGCAGCCACTCAAACTCTGCTTATTTTTTTACAGCCAACATTGGTACCCAGACTATGGGAGGCGGCAGGGCAGCATGTTGCACAGAAGGGCCATCTCTCTCATCTGTACGCGTGACCCGTGGGGTAAGGATAGCTGGAAGTGTGGGCTCTGGGGATCCTGGCTTGGAATCTTGGCTAAGGTGTTGGCTTTTTGCGCTTTGGTTTTCTTTTTTCAGTTTGTAAAATTTCACTTATTAATGTGTAGTCACAAAGTATCACCCTTACCAACAGAAGAGGAAGGCAGGCCAAATTCACATTTTGTTTACTAATTGTGAATTGTCTTGCCTAGGTCATTATCAAAATTAATTTGGACTTATTTAGTATTTTTTTCAGCGGCAAGGAAAGGTGTTCTAAGAATATGCATGCTGGATGTGGTGGCATACACTGTAAGGAGGCTGAGGCAGGAGTATCGTTATGAGTTCAAAGTCAGCCTGGCCTACATAGTGAGTTAAAGGCCAGCCTGAGTTGCATAGTGAGACCCTGTCTAAAGTTTAAAAAAATTTTTTTAAGAGACTGTGTTGTGATATGATTCAAAATAGAACTGAAAATATAATTAAATGAAAGACTGTATCTCCTTGTCTAAAAAAAAAGGTCTCTCCAGGCGGGGTGGCTCATGCCTGTAATCCCAGTACTCAGGAGGCAGAGGCAGGAGGATTGCTGAGTTTGAGGCTTGCCTGGGCCACATAGTGAGTTCAGGACCAGCCTGAACTACAAAGTGAGACCCTGTCTCAAAAAAACAAAAAGTCTCAAATTCAGCATTATCTAGAATTTCAGTATGCCCAGTTTGAATTATTTCTTACAGAATCATCAAGAGTGCTTTTAAGGGCTGGAGGGTTAGCTCAGTGGTACCGGCACCTGCCTTGCAAGCGCAAAGTCCTGGGTTAGATCCCAGGTAACCACATACAATGCTGGGCGTGGAGACTCACGCGCACCAGCAATCAATACCACATACCACAGTGCCGGGCATGGTGGCTCACACCTGTCATCCCAGCACTTGGGAGGCAGAGACAGGTGGATTGCTGAGTTCGAGGCTTGCCTGGACTACATAGTAAGCTCAGAGCCAGCCTGAACTACAAAGCAAGCTCCTGTCTCAAAAAACAAAAAAAGAGTGCTTTTAAATAGCAAAAACACTTTTGGGCCGGAGATTTAGCTCAGTGGTTCCAGAGCCTGCCTTGCAAGCACAAGGTCCTGAGTTTGATCCCAGTAACCAGGTAGAATGCTGGGCGTGGTGGCTCATGCCTGTCATCCCAGCACTCGGGAGGCAGAGGCAGGAGGATTGCTGAGTTCGAGGCTCGCTTGGGCTCCATAGTGAGCTCAGGGCCAGCCTGAACTACAAAGCAAGACCCTGTCTCAAAAACAAAAACAAAAACAAAACACTTTTAAAGTTATCAGACATGGAAGGGTCAGAAGTGTGCTGAGGATGTTTTCATAGGGCTGCCTGACAAAGTGCCTTGTGTGGCACAAAGTGATTAGCCATGCATGGTTTTCATTTGCATCATTCTTCTAGTTCTTCGTGGGCTCCTAGGATATCTAATTTAAGACATATTTTTGCTTTCTAATTAACCTTTGGCAGGGACCTTGTCCGCTAGTCTCCTCTTCCAAAGCCTTCCTAGAGGCCTGTGTTTACCTAACAGGGTGTTGGAGACCGTCCCCACGCTGCAGTTAAAGGATGTGTCCCTGGCACCATTTGCAGGTCCCGGAGGCTGCCCTGCACATCCCTGGCCAGGAGCCCCTGACTGCGTCCATGCTGGCTGCAGCGCCACTGCATGAGCAAAAGCAGATGATTGGTAAGTGATCCCTCTGCTGGCCAGGGGAAGCAGGGTTGGGAGCTGGCAGGCCTGGCAGGAACACCCAAAGTAAGGTCAGGTATGAAGATGCAGCTTGGTTTTTGTCACCAGTGAAGCTATCAGGTGGTCTTACCTGACCACATTGACTCTCTAGGCTCCTCTTCTCTTGTCTTAAAACACTGGCTCTTTCCAGCTCTGCCATTGTGTGATTCTGACTTAGGTTAGAGACACCCGGATGTGGGCTTACCGGGGCCAGAAAGCAGAGCAAGGCTGTGGCTGGGGTTGGGTATTACAGGTCTTCACACTTGTAACTAGAGAAGCTTTGCCAGATTCCTTCCATCTCCTGGTGCCCACTTGAGGGTGTTGTGAAGCTCCTGTGTGTTAGGTGAGTACTGGAGGTTCCTGCGGGAGCTGAGTTCCTTGTGCCGTCCATTTCTGTCCTGAGACAGGTCTTGCTAAGTGATGCTGCTAACTGTAAATGAGTGAGCAGGCTCGTTTCTCTCTGTCAGGTTCTTTACTGCATGGCCACCAAGATCTCCAGACCCTTCAGTGAACGCACCACACCATTGTTACCTCAGCTTACTTAACTAGAGTTTTGCTACTTCTCATTCCACCTCCTCACCAAAGAAAAATGTAAAGGAGGTAGAAAGCTTCATTAGCAGTTCTCTGTAAGCACCGTCACCCTCCTCATGGGAAGACCCCTTACACTCTGGATTTAAGGACTCAGTCCTGGCTGAAACCTC
>PVIC010007836.1:0-49784 GCA_004025085.1 Thryonomys swinderianus | reverse complement strand
GAGACAGGGTCTCGCTTTGTAGTTCAGGCTGGCCCTGAGCTCACTATGGTGCCCAGGCAAGCCGCCGCGAACTCAGCAATCCTCCCGTCTCTGCCTCCCGAGTGCTGGGATGACAGGCGTGAGCCACCACGCCCAGCATTATATGTGGTAACCGGGGATCGAACTCAGGTCCTTACAGCTTGCGAGGCAGGTGCCGGAACCACTGAGCCAACCCTCCGGCCCCCAGAATTTATTTTTTAAAAGTTCAGTAATTTTTATTGAATGGTCTGTCTTCTTTTTGTTTTGCTTTGCTTTTGTGTGTGTGTTTGGTTTTTGTATTTTTTGTGGGTTTTTTGTTTTTGTTTTTGGTGGTACTGGGGATTGAACTTGGGCCCTTGTGCTTCCAAGGTAGGAGCAGTACCACTTGAGCTAAATCCCCAGCCTGATTTTTTTATTTTTTAAGACAGGGTCTTGCTATGATGATCAGGCTGTCCTTAAACTTAGTATGTAACAGGCTGGCAAACCCTCAGCAGTCTTCTTGCCTCAGCCTCCTGTGTGCTGGGATTATGGGCAATCACCACCATGCCCAACAGGTATGTCTCTTAGTACCACGTATAACGCAGCTGGTTAAATTACCTCTGCCACTCAAAATCACTATTAATCTTTTCAAAACATTGAAATATATCAGCCTTTTGGTAAAATAAGTTATCCACAAAACATGGTTTACAAAAAGTTAAAGAATATACTGTAGTTCTTTGGTTTATTTTTCAGTGCTTAATTATGTGTAATATGATATCAAAATTAGATACATCCATTTTGGATAGACTCAGGCTTCAGGCTGCAGCAAGTTACTGTTTACAACACTAATAATATATAAATTTCTCCTTACATTCATTGGCTCACGTGGAGAATTTCAAACATTGCCCTCAACAATATTATAATTATGGAGGCACCAACTTACTTTTCTCAAGACACAGTATAGAAATTTGTGAAAATATATTCTATTCCTTTAAAAAACTACATTAGAACAAATGGCAGTTTCATAGAAACAGTCCATAGTAAAAACTTCTGTAGTGCTTTGTCTAGCTAGAATTTAGGATAAAGCAAGTTTTCAGAGTGGCAATTGAAGCTGGGTTTGGCAGTTTATGCCTCTAATCCCAGTCCTTGGGAGGCAGAAGTAGGAGGATCACTGCTAGTTCAAGGCTAGCTTTGGCTACATAGTGAATTCAAGGCCAGCCTGAACTACAAAGCGAGACTTTGTCTCAAAAAAACCAAACAAGGGGGCCAGAGATTTAGCTCAGTGGTTCTGGCGTCTGCCTTGCAAGCGCAAGGTCCTGAGTTCGATCCTGGTAACCACATACAACGTTGGGTGTGGTGGCTCACACCCACCAGCAATCAATACCACATACCACAGTGGTGGGCATGGGGGCTTACCCTGTAATCCCAGCACTTGGGAGGCAGAGACAGGAGGATTGCTGAGTTCAAGGTTTGCCAGGGCTACACAGTGAGCTCAGGGCCAGCCTGAACTACAAAGCAAGACCCTGCCTCAAAAAACAAAACAAAACAAAACAAAAACAAATTTTAAAAAACATAGTGTAATTGACTTTGAGTTACTATGTAATATAACAGAACATACTTGTTTTTAATGGAACTACACTGAAGTAGATTCTGTATCAAATTTTTATCATGGATACAAACATCACCTATTTTTTAGAAGAAATATTAAAGGTAGCTCAGTGACTATGCTTAATTTACTAGGTCTGTATTTGGGCTTAATACAAATGTCTTTAAATATAATTTCCATATAGTAATAGCATTCTCACCTCTGAATTATCTATTACTTGCATTTTAGGTGCCCAAAATTCATTATATTATCTAGAATATAACCGTTATAATGCTTTTTTTTTTTGAGACAGGGTCTTGCTTTGTAGCCCAGGCAAGCCTTGAACTCAGCAATCCTCCTGCCTCTGCCTCCTGAGTGCTGGGATTACAGATGTAAGCCACCACACCCAGCACTGTGGTATGTGGTATTGATTGCTGGTGGGCATGAGTCACCATGCCTGGTATTGTTGTATGTGGTTTCCGGGGATTGAACCAGGGATCTTGTGCTTGCTAAGCAGGTGCCAGAACCACTGAGCTAAATCTCTGGCTTTCCTTTTTTTTTTTTTTTTTAAACAAAAGATACTGCTGGTAAGAGGAACATATTTTTGTCCCTTTCTTTTTTTTGCACTACCAGGGATCAATCTCACAACCTTGTGCTTGCAAGGCAGGTGGCAGCACCACTGAGCTAAATCCATGGACCCAGGCGCATATTTTTGGACTCTGGAAAAAAGGTGATCCTTGTTATATACTGGGAAAAGTTGACTACATTGAATTTTACTGTAGGGTGCAGTACTTATAAACAATGAACATGGATATTTGGGTGAAGACTTCCACATAAACTATAGTTTGGCTACTTTTTTAGGGGGACAGGGTCTTGCTATATAGTTCATGCTGATCTTGAACTCACTATGTAGCCCAGACTGGGCTTGAATTTATAGCATTCTTCCTGCCTCAGCCTCCTAAATGCTGGGACTATAGGCTTGTGTTACCATGGCCAACCTAATTATTGCTTTAAAAAACTGAATGTATGAAATGTTAATTTTTGATCCAGGGATGTAGCTCAGTGGCACCATGTACCTGCCTGGTAAGCACAAAGTACTGAGTTCAATACCCCAGTATCATACATACACACACAAAAAATGTTGGTTTTGTTGTCAGCTTCATAACTTTAAATTTAACATCTAAATTAAGTAGGTTACCATTTTCAGTATCATCTAAATTAATATATTGAACCAATATACAAAGTTAGATTAATGTTATAAATGAAGATTCACAATTCACCTTTATGCCCTTAGTTTTACAGACATATTCAAATCTAAACACCCCCTACTACAATATTTCATTAACTGGGCAGTTTTCTCAAGTTGGAGAACATCATATTAATCTAGTGATATTGGAGGCTTCATAGCATAAATCCACTATAAAATTATGGAATCCATATTCGGGGTTGTGGAGAAAGGCTACAAAGGGATGTTTTTTGCTGGTGTAATGAAACTATTTACCAAGGGGCTGGGGATTTAGCTCAAGTAGTACCACGCCTACCTTACAAGCACAAGGACCCAAGTTCGATCCCCAATATCAGCAAAAAAAAACCCCAAAACAAAAAACCAAAACTATTTACATAAAAACCCCAACTTACCTAAAGTTTGTCTAAATACTACAAGCTGTTAAAAGTAAATTTTTCATACCTAAGTTTCATAATCGTAGGTAAATCTATTAAACATTGTGGGTTTTTTGTTTTTGTTTTTGTTTTTGAGACAGGGTCTTGCTTTGTAGTTCAGGCTGACTCTGAGCTTACTATGTAGCCCAGGCAAGCTTCAAACTCAGCAATCCTCCTGCCTCTACCTCCCGAGTGCTGGGATTACAGGCATGAGCCACCACGCCAGCACTGTGGTATGTGGTATTGATTGCTGGTGGGCATGAGTCTCCACGCCCAGCATTGTATGTGGTTACTGGGGATCAAATTCAGGACCTTGTGCTTGCGAGGCAGGCGCTGGAACCACTGAGCTAACCCTCCGGCCCTGTTTTAGTTTTTTGAGACAGGGTCTCACTTTGTAGTTCAGGCTGGTCCTGAACTCACTATTTAGCCCAGGCTGGCCTTGAACATGCAGCAATCCACCTGACTCTGCCTCTGAATGCTAGGATTACAGGCATGAGCTGTCACACCCGGCACTGTGGTATGTGGTACCAGGGATCAAACTCAGGACCTTGTGCTTGCCAGGCAGACACTGGAACCACTAAGCTAATTCCCTGGCTCCTTAAATCTATTAAATGTTACCATTTAGTTTTGAGTAGGAAAAGATATATTATTATTGTAATAAGCTTAGATGGCAAGAACATAGAATATATACTATAAGTGAGTTTACAAATATAATTACTTTGTAGTATTCTGAGTGCTGTAGCAGTATGTTGAGACATACTAGAAATATTTAGAAATTCAACACAGATCATCTGCTCTGTATTACTTTATGTATAATATTCAAGTTCATAGTGATTCTGCTTATAATCTAACAGTCTCAGAGTAGTTCATATATGGACCAAACTTTTGGTCCTGTTACAGCTTTGAATGAGCTAAAGCTTGGGGCTCCATATAGCAAAAAGTGCAAGAAAAAATTCCACTGCTTTAGGACCACTTTAAAAATTTAGGTATTGGGCCAGAGATTTAGCTCAGTGGTTCCAGCGCTTCCAGCACCTGCCTCACAAGCGCAAGGTCTTGAGTTCGATCTCCGGTAACCACATACATTGCTGGGTTTGGTGACTCACACCCACCAGCAATCAATACCACATACCACAGTGCTGGTGTGGTGGGTCACGTGTGTAATCCCTGCACTCGGGAGGCAGAGGCAGGAGGATTGCTGAATTTGAGGCTTGCCTGGGCTACATAGTGAGCTCAGGGCCAGCCTGAACTACAAAGCAAGACCCTGTCTCAAACAAACAAACAAACAAATAAATAAAAATTTAGGTATTAAGGAAGATGTTTTCCAAGCTGCTAATTTAATTGAATCGTTACCATATATGTCATAGATTGGAGAATTCCTTTTCTTAGAATGTTGTACAAATATATATATATATATATGCATATATATATATATATGTGGCATTTTCTCTATACAGAGAATAGCAATCAAAATTACCAGCTAAAGAACCATTTCAGAAATTGTTGGAAGGTGTATAAATTATTTTTTCTCATGGCTGAGACAAAATACCCAACACCCAAAGTTAAAAGGGAAGGGGTTTATTTGGCTTATAGTCTGTAGAGGCCTCAGTCCATAATCACCTGTCTCCGAGGCTGGTATGGGAGAGGAGCATCACAGAAAAGAAACAACACAGCGCACACAAGGCAACAAAGGTAACAGGAGAACTTCCGTTCATGGTTGTGGAAGACAGAAAAGCAACAAGCCACCTTTACAGTGTCTTTCTGCCCCTTTATCTTACTCAGACTACTGGGATGGGGTGGTGCCAAGCTAATCACTCATGGTAGTGGCTTAGTAATCACACACCCTTCACCCCAGTGTCACACATTCCAGATTCAACTACCTGTCTCAGTTGCTGTGCATGCACCCAGAAACAATCCACTTCAGCTTCTGAGCATTTGGTTTGGAACATTTATTTGATAAATATTCAGGTAAACACCTGGAAACAAGCTCTTATTAGAAGGTCCAATCTCTGCCGTTTATCTTGGAATGTTTCTGCAGACACTCTGCTCCTTCTGTTAGCTCCACACATTTCTCTGCTTGGATCTTCAATGCAATTATAGACAAGGCCAACGCGAAGAACTTTGCTTTAGAAAATAAGATCCTGTAATGACATGCCATAAGGTGAGTTTCTAGTTTTTCCACTTTTAGGCTATTTTTCCTTTCAAAAGGCATCTTCTCTTGAAGGAGTGAATAATAAGAGTTGTAGAAACTGAAAGGCAGTAGTAGCTTTGATTTTCCAACACACCTTCTCTAGTGCAATCTTTTTTATTCCCATTAAATCTGAAACTAAACCTATACTGACTTATTTGGATTAAGTCAGTTGCCATGGGACATTTTTTTCATCTTCTATTGGTTTTACAGTCAAATGAAAGCAGTTCAGTCATACACACCCAAGGTACTTGGGCTATATCTTCATTTTACACAGGAATCTGTGCAGTAAATTCACAACTAGAGAAAATATATGTTTATCTTGTGGCGGTAATATTTATATATCAACTTGACTGGGATACAGGATACAACAAATGGCTGGTAAAACATTTCTGGTTGTGTTCGTGAGGGTATTTCTAGAAGAGATAGCATTTCACTCCACAGATGGAGTAAAAAAGGTCCACTTTCACCAGTTCAGGTGGGCATCACAAGTCCACTGAGGCCCAACTAGAACAAAAGGTGGTGGAAGGACACATTAGCTTTTCTTCTGGAGCCGGGTCAGGAATCTTTTCCTGCTCAGAGACACCCAAGCTCCAGGATCCCTAACCCTCGAGGCTCATGCCAGCACCCCCCTTCCCATTTTTCAGATCTGGATTCAGTCTGAACTATACCATTTGTGTATCTGATTCTCAACTTTGCAGATGTCAGATTATAGGACTTCTTGGCCTTCTTAGTAACATGAGCTAATTCCCATTATAAACCTTCTCTTATCTATGTATCTGTCCATCCATCCATCCACCCATCCTTTCGGTTCTTTCTTTGGAGAACTTTAATACAATCCAGTCATTGATTACTGACTATTTGAATTATTTCAACTTTTTGGTATTTGTGAATAGTGCTGCTTTGAGCATTCATGTATAAGCATTTGTTTGAATATCTGTTTTTAATTCTCAGGTATAAATCTAAAAGTGAAGTTGAAACTAGGTGTGGAGGTTTACACCTGTAATCCCAGCACTAAAGAGGCACAGCCAGGAGAATTGCCATGAGTTCGAGGCCAGCCTTGGCTACATAGTGAATTCAGGTCCAGCCTAAACTACAAAATGAGAACTTGTCTCAAAAAACTAAAAAAGAAAAAAAAGTAAAATTGTTTGATCATATACTAATTCTATGTTTAACTTTTTAAGGAATAGCCACAGTGTCTTGTGTCCTGTCAAGCTAATCTATCCTTCTCTTTTTTCCAGCACATTCCAAAAATAATTTTTGGTGGGTATACAAAGGAATAAGGCAGAAATGAAGAAGAGCGAAGCAATTGAGAGCTGCATAGGGTAGTTTTACCACTGTAGAAACATGGGCTTTATTCATATGTTTGCAGTCTTTGAATTTTTTCTAGTTATTTCTACTGACCCACAGCAGATTTTTTTTTTAAATACTGGGGATTGAATGCAGGCTCTTTACACTGAGCTCCAGCTCCAGCCCTGTTTTATTTTGAAAGAGTCTATCAGTTTGTATGTTTAAGTTGCCCAGACTGAGCTTAAATTTGTCATCCTCCTGCTTCAGCCTCCCAAAGTTCTGAGTTCACAGGTTTTGCTTCACTACCCCCTGGCTGCAACAGTTTTTAAACTTTCTACAACTCTGGTCCCTAGACCCTGAGAATCTGACCATGAACCTCATGGTCCAGGGCTCTGTCTGCCTGACCCTGTGTTGGTACTTGACACCTACAAAAACCCCCTCACCATGTGTGTCACCTGGTCCCTCCTATGTCATGTCTTTTTAAGATTTCCACTTGGGTTTCTAGTCAGCATCTTAAACTTTTAGTTTTCCTGGGTTTGTTTGTTTGTTTGTTTTTGTGGTGCTGGAGAACCGGTGACCTATCACAAGCCCCTAGGCCACACACCCTGCATCTCAAACTAAGGTTCCCCAATTCGTGGGTCTTTACTCACTACCTGTCTTGGTCAGCTGTCAGTCCCAAACAGGTCATCGCACATGAGGTCTTTCTGACTTCCCTCTCCTGCCTGGCTCACCCCATGGCATCCTGCAGCCTGAATTAACCTAAAAACACCCTCTGAGCAGAGCCCGGAGAAAGCAGGGCAGCGTTGCAGCAGGAGAGAAGCTCTGTCTTGGCGAGCACCGCTGGGGCTCCCGTGTGCAGCGTCCTCGCCCGCAGTGTCAGCGCACACAGGTCAACGCGCAGGGCTGAGGCCTCTCGGGCTCGTCATGCAGGCGCAGGCGCAGGGGGGTGGAGAGCACTGGTTCCCACGGCAACCGATCAACAGGTTTTACAGCTGGTTGAGCCGTTGAGCCCACAAACCTGAGCCTTGAGCCTTTCCACCGCCATGTGTACCGCTGAGGTAGACCGCCACGTAGCCCAGCGATACCTGCTCAAGCGTCGGCTCGGGAAGGGGGTAAGCAGGGCGCAGGGGTGGGGGGTGCCACATACTGCTGGACAAGGTCACCCGCGAGGGCTTCCAGAGTTTAGTCTCTCCAGTGTCAGCAGCTCTCCTGGATCACACTTTGTCTCCTCCAGGACTGGAGGGGTGGCCTTGGCCCCAGCCTCCTATGCCTCAGTGTCCCCATGGCGACTGAGTGACCCCTGGGGATCTGGCTCCAGAAGAGAGGTGACTCATGGGGCTCCGCGATCTCTGCAGGAGCGGTCTTGGTGCCCATTAGGCTTCCACCGCCCCTGTCGGCTCCCACTGGCCGCACTGGAGGGGCTCTGCCCACTTCAAACACTGCACAACGGGCGGGTATATGCGGTGGGGGTGGAGCCCTGAGTGACCTCATGAGGGTTTGTGACTGGAGTGTGAGCTTGTATGCGAAGGTGTGTGGTTGGTTGCGTGGATGTGTTCAGTGTAGACTGAGAGGAGGACAGAAGAGGACTCTAGACATTTCAAATAGCAAATCCAAAAGTCCTGATTGGCTGTTGGCTAAACCACCCAGTCATACATGATCAGAGACAAGTAAGCCAGGGTGAGGACAGGGGTCAGGGTAGGTCTTCTGAGAAACCTCAGGGATTCTGGCCCTCACTGTCCCTCACCACAGGAGGCCTAGCCGTCATTAGTGCCACTTCCCAAGGCTCCTCCTGACCTCTCTGTGGAAGAGTCACCATAGGGTGTGTGGAAGTGACGGGGATTAGTCAAGAGGGTAGGGTGGTGACCCAGCAGGAGAGGTAGCGGCCCAGACAACAGTAGAGATAGCAGAGATGGGAGGAGATGGTCAGACTCAAAGGAGCTCAGCAGGATTTGCTCAGCAGGTTGGGTGAGTGTGAGTGAATGGGACCGAGAATGCCTGTGTGGCTGGAGGGGCGAAAGAGCACCCTGGGGACACAGACTTCAGGTCCTGCCCAGAAGTGCCCACCTGTGACCTCATATCCGCCCATGGACCTCCTTGGTGACCATAGCCCTTTGGTGCCCACTGTCCTCTCTGCAAGCCCAGAGCTCCATACACTCTCGACCCAGAGTGGGAAGGAAGACATTTTCTGCCAGAAAGCCTGGGTGGGCAGGGAGGGCTGGGCAGGAGACTAGCTTTCTTTCACAGGCCTACGGCATTGTGTGGAGGGCAGTGGACCGGAGGACTGGTGAGGTCGTGGCTATCAAGAAAATCTTTGATGCCTTTAGGGACAAAACAGATGCACAGGTAAGTGTCTAGGGAAGAAGAGTGGGGAAGGCTGGGCACACGGGAGCTCAGCGTGACAGGGAGGCCCAGCCTCAGCAGGTCTCCTGGCATTCCTGGCCAAGTGGGTATTTGGGTGACAAGCATCAACTGCCTTTGGTTATTTCTGTCTCCTCCAGAGAACGTTCCGGGAAATCATGCTGCTTCAGGTAAGTGACCCAGGCCGTCCCAGCTGCTTCCCTTCTCTAGATGCAGGTCTTTCCAGACCAGGGGGAAGCTGGGCCCCTGGGTCCCCATAGCAAAACCCATGGCCTTCCAGCAGCCCCTGTTCTCCCTAGGAGTTTGGAGACCACCCCAACATCATCCGTCTCCTTGATGTGCTCCGGGCAGAGAATGACAGGGATATATACCTGGTATTTGAGTCTATGGGTAAGTGAGGCTGTATTCAGCTTCCTGCCCCACTTCGGGCCTGATCCCTGGCCCCACCTCATGGCCTGCCTCCCCCGAGTGTCCCCCCACTGTTTGAGTCCCTGTAGTGCCCTCACTTTGTGCTCTGAGAACACACAGCCAGCAAGTGTTGTCCTGCAGAGCCTGGCAGGATTCACCCAGACTAGTAATGGTGAACCTTTTAGAGCTTTCAATCATACAAACAGCCCACTGTGGCATGTGTGCCATAGGTTCGCCACCACTGACTAGATCATGCCTGTAAGTGGCCCTGCTTTGTCCTTGTATGCAGCTATATTTTCCTTTTTTATTCTCTTAAATAAGGGCAACATGCTTTAAGTATTAAAATAAGTCTGCAAACTTTTATAGTTGTGTGGACGGCAAACAAGACAGAAAAGCTGGCAGGTGGCATAGCAGGGAGTGCCCACGATGGACTTTGACAGCCGGCTTGGGCTCACAGTAGGACAGGCCCGTTCGCCTCCCCCTCTAGCCTGGCCTGTGTGTCCCCTCCCCAGACGCCGACCTGAATGCCGTCATCCAGAAGGGTAACCTGTTGGAGGACGTCCACAAGCGCTACATCTTCTACCAGCTCTTGCAGGCCACCAAGTTCATCCACTCGGGCCATGTCATCCATCGGGACCAGAAGGTTGGGCCCCAGTCCCCAGCCCCAGTGCAGGTGTGTGTCCCCAGCCCGCCAGCCTCAGTGAGCCTCCTCTCTCCAGCCAGCCAATGTTCTCCTGGATGCCAACTGCTCAGTGAAGCTCTGCGACTTCGGTCTGGCCCGCTCCCTGAGCAACCTCCCCAAGGGGCCCGAGGGCCAGGCCCTGACAGAATACGTGGCCACACGCTGGTACCGGGCTCCAGAAGTGCTCCTGTCTTCAGGCTGGTAACACCCCTGATCACCTGTCTTCCCCTGCAGGGCCTGCTACCCCCGGGCATGTCCTTCTCCCGCTGAAGGCCCCCAGGTCTACCTGTGTCTGCAGGCATCCTCCCCTCCCCCTCACACCCCCCCCCACAGCCCTGCCTCAGCTTCTGAGATCCCCCCTTGCTCACACCCCTTTCTGCCCCAGGTACACCCTTGGAGTGGACATATGGAGCCTCGGCTGCATCTTGGGAGAGATGCTGCGAGGGCGGCCCCTGTTCCCAGGCTCCTCTACGCTGCACCAGCTGCAGCTGATCCTGGAGACCATCCCGCCTCCCTCGGCAGAGGGTGAGCGCCTGGGGCACAGCCTGGCAGCCTGTCCTCCGGGGAAGGCGCCTGGGGGGAGAGGGAGACATTGCTTGCCGGGCTGGGACTTACGGGGAGGAAGGTGGGGGGGGGGGTGGCAGGAGCCGCAGGAGGCCTGGGCACGGCGGGCTCTGTGAACAGAGGTCGAGCAGGCAGCCGCTGAGGGCCAGTGTGAGGAGCTGCACAGAGGCTGAGAGGAGGCAGGACTGGCCAGGGGACTGTGACGGCCAAGCTGTGACATGGAGGAGCCTGCCAGGTCAGGACAGAGCTCCAGCCGGGTGAGGAGTGTCGCTGTGCTGGAAGCTGGAGCAGCACCCGGAGCTGTGCGCTGAGGGAAGAGGAGGTAGGGGTGGAGCAGGCAAGGGGGACACCTGCAGAACCTGGGGTCGTCTTGCTCTCTCGAGTCCCTGCTTTCTCTGGAAGGCCAGTGCGAACCTTGCAAGTGCAGCGCAGGAGCAGGTACAGCTGTGGATGCCCCTAGACTCACAGGGGGCTCCTGCTGCAGCCGATGGTGCCAGGAGAGCTGGCGGCCCCAGGCCCCAGGCAGTCTGGTCACACCTCCTTCCACCCCCTCCCCTCAGACCTCTTGGCTCTTGGCTCAGGCTACAGTGACTTGATTCTGCACCGCCTGGGGTCCGGGTGAGTGGGGCACTTAGGTGTGGGGACCTGTCACCAGAGCAACTGCTGGCCATGCTACAAAGGAGACTCTAGCCTCGGCATAGCTCTGCCACTTGGGTGGGAGCTGTGGGGAAGGCTCCAAAGGCCTCCCTGGCGGGGAAGCAGGGACTTCCCAGGGTTGAGGAGGGGGGTCAGAAAGTCAGGACAGGGGTCTGTCCACACCGCCTGCATGTCCGGCTCTGGGGATCTGCTGAGACAGGGAATGGGGGGGGGGCTGGAGAGGAGATGACAGGAGACTGTTGTAGGCCACGACAGACACTGGACACCCTCCTGCCGCCAGATACTCCCCCAGAGGCTCTGGATCTCCTCAGGCGACTCCTAGTGTTTGCCCCCGACAAGCGGCTTAGTGCTGCGCAGGCACTGAAGCACCCCTACGTGCAGAGGTGCGGCTGTGGTGAGGGCTGGGAGGCCAAGGGGCCCACTCCCCCGCATCACACCTGCCTCCCTGGCCCTGCAGGTTCCACTGCCCTGACCGAGAGTGGACATGGCCTGTGGACTTGAAGCCGTCGCTGGGTGAAGGAGACGAGCTCTCTGCATCGGAGTACCGCACCCGCCTCTACCAGGTGCTCAGCCCCCAACCCTTCCCCGGAGACTTCCTCACGCCTGGAGGTCTCCTCCCACCTAACTGATCTCGACTCCCCTCCCACCTGCAGATGATCCTGGAGTGGAGAAGCAACAGACGCGGCCCAAGAAAGGAAGGTCTGGGGGGTGTCGCCTCAGGGCCAGAGACCAGGGCCTCCTGTGCCCAGGGCCACTTGCTCAAGCCCCAAGTCAATCCCCGGCTGCCTATCAGGGCACCTGCCTGGAACCCAGGACCCAGGCAGCAGAGTAGCCTGGCTCAGGACCCAGAGCACGGTGTGTGAGCTGTGGTTGCCCCACTCTGGTCATGTCCCTGGCTCCGTCTCTGTGGGGCCACCAATCTTTGCAGATCAGACCTAACCCAGGGTTGTTACAGGTGTGCCTGCCTCGGAAGCCCCCAGCGCAGCCAGGAAAATCCTAAGGCAGAGCTCAGCCCTAAGCAAGAAGGACAGGCTCCCCCGTGGGGGGGCCACAGAGCCTCTCTGGGAACCCTCTGGGGTGAGTCAAGGAAGGGCAGGAATGGAAGTAGACCCCCTTCACCCTGCTGTACCTTGCGGTAACCCTGTGACATGCCCCTTCCCAGGTAAAACCAAGAGTGAGAGGCACAACGCCCTCTCTGACTATGCAGGCTGCAGCTCAGGTGGCCAACCAGGCTCTGACACGAGGCAACCCCAGCCAGCGTGTGCTCCGGGTGAGCCAGGCCCCACTACTCATCCGTGCCCTCCAGGACCCTCCTCCTCTCCATTCACTCACCCTGACAATGACCCTCACTTATGCACAGGTCCCTCCCAAGATTCCCCGGGAAGCCCCAGAGCCCCGACCTGGCCGACCTGGTCGGAAAATGTTCAGCACTTCGGCCTCACAGGGAGCCCAGGGCAATGCCAGGGCTGCACTTGGGGGCTATTCTCAGGCCTACGGGACTGTGTGCCACTCAGCGCTGGGCCGCCTGCCCCTGCTTCCTGGGCCCCATGGGTGAGCTGCCTGCCTACTTCACCCATCCTATCAGGAGAACACACAAGTTCCCATCCCAATCCCAGTGACTTCCTCCTAATAAAGCCTTTGTCCCAGCCCAACTAGCTGCTTTTACCTACTCCCTTTTGAAGGTTCCTTTCTGAGGGGCTTCCTTCCCAGGCCATACTCTCCCCTATCCTGAAGGCCCTTTCCCAGAGTCCATGTTTTCTGAGAAGCTGCCTCCCCATCCAGCATTCTCTACCCCATGTCTAGGACAATAGCACAGAGCAAAGCTGTGTAGGCCTGGTCTGGTGTCACCCAGAAGTCTTGCCCACCTGCAGCTGACCTCTGGGCACTTTAGGCTAGCTTCCTGTCCTTTGTCCACAACGCCCTAGTACCTGCTCTGTCCTTGAGTACCATCAGATCCCAGCCTGGGGTTCCTGCAGGGTCCAGGGTCCAGCCTGCTCCAAATCGTCCTAGACACGTTACCAGCCTAGATGCAAGTCACTGTGAACCAGAGAGGAGAAGGGGAGTAATAGGGGGCAGCCCCTCACCCTAGCAACACTTATCCCCTCTCCCCTGTGACCCCCCCCACCCTGTCACTAACTGCAGCATGTGCCCATCAACACAGTGCCTGGCTCTTGGTTTGTCCAGGTCTTGGTGGTAAGAAGGTGAGGCACACCCTGGAGACTTCTCATGGGGCTCAAGGCTACGTTCTCTGGTTACCACCAGGCACAGGGCCTGCTATGAGTTCAGGCCAGGAGTGTGAGGCCAAGGAGAGCCAAGGGCCCAGGAGTACCATGGTATAGTACATTGTATCTAATCCTGGGCTGGGACAGAACTTGGGCGCTACTTCCCCACTGCCTGGCCGGAGGAGCTCAGTCAAAAGCCTCTGGTCATCTTGGGTGATGAGCAGGAAGGATGAGGTGTGGTGAGATGCTGGGAGGCTGCACTGCAACGGGGTCCCAAGAGAGGGCCTGATCCTCACCTGGGGACTCCCACTGAGACAGTAGGTGGCTGACTCTGAGGGCTGCGGAGGAGTCAGTTTGTATTTCATGAGTCTCAGGACAGGGGAGACTGTGGGAGTGAATGCCACAGATGGGTGGGCCTTTCAGGCCTGAGGGCCGGGCCCTGGGGTAAGGAGAACTCAGGCAAGGTGAGGCTAGGAATCGTTTGCTGGACTTGGGGGCTAGGGAACCCTGGATGAATTCCTTGAGAGCACTGACACAGAGGGGCTCAGAAGTGAAGGAGGGGAGACCCGGAAGTGGAAAGTTTGTATGGTGTATGGGATTGGGTGAGTCGGGGGGATGTGGAGTCAGAATGGTCTTGTGGGATTCATGGCTGTGTCCAGAAGGGAAACTAGGGGCCTAAGGTTCAAAGTTGCCATATATAATTTATATAGTGATAGATAGTTGGTTTTTGGGGTTTTTTTTGATAGGAAACTCAACTCAGAGCCTTGGAATTGCCAGGCAGTCGCTGTGCCACTGAGCTACATCCCAGCCCTTATGTTGGCATATTTTGTGCAACCTTTATTGTTACATCAGAGTGTCAATGTTTTAGGTGTCTTACTCGGAAAGATGCAAAAGTGCAGGCAGGAGGCCCAGAGGCCCCAAGTTACCCACCTTGCCGTGGCCTCAGGTGGGGCCTCTCCACACTGGGCCTGCCGGCCATCTGTCTGCTCCGACACCACGTAACACACAGTGGTGTGACCTTGTCAGCAAGTTCCACCCGAGAAGGGTTCTAGCTCATCCATCTCCCAGGGAACCTTTCTCATCTGGCCCAAAGTCCCTGCTATCATCCCCACCTGGGACGGGAGGTGACTGAAACCCAGACAGCTGTCAGGGTGTCAAAGTAGGGCCACTAAACAGTATCATCACCACCTTTTCTCAGAGGCTGGTGCCAGAACTGCTTCTGTTCACTGGCCTTGCTTTTTACATCCTTTCCCCTCTTGGGGTTTATGATGATGATGATGATGATGTAATAATAAAAACCATTTAGCTTGGTGTGGTATGTGCACCTGTAATTCCAGGTACTTGGGAGTCTGAGGCAGGAGGTCCAAGAGTTCCAGGTCAGGGCAAGGGACTTACTTAGCTCAGTGGCACCACACCTGCCTTCTGAGTGTAAGATCTTGAGTTTGATTCCCAGTACTGGGGTTGGGGGCTCCTGAGCAGCTTAGCAAGACCCTGTATCAAAATAAAATAATTTAAAAGGAACTTTGTGGGGGCATAGTGTGGGATGGTGCCCACGCGGGAGCACTTAACGAGGCTGGGGCAGAGGACATCTGTCCAGATGGTGTTTTATTGTGCTGCAAAGTCCAGTTCCCCTCCTGTCTTACAAGGTGTCACCAGTACTGTGCTGTAGGAGGGGCGGGCTCGGCTGAGGCAGCTGCTATCACAACCCCGTGTCTCTCCTTCCCAGAAGTCTGCCCTATCCAGTTTCCCTGTCACTCCAAGAGGAACATCCTTGGGGGTCAACCCCACCTCTCCCTCACGAGTGCCTACAGCCACGCCTGCCTTCCCACAGCAAAGCAGGTGCCGAGAGGCCACCAGGAGATGTGGTCTGAGCAGTGAAGCGAGCAAATCCCAGAGAAAGAGATGGAGGTGAGAAGAGGGGCCCAGCGGAGTGGGAGGTTTGAGGAAAGATGGGGCGGTCAGCAGACAGGAGCCAGTGATGGTACCCTGAGAACAGCAACCCTGAGGAGACAACCGGCATGGGGATCACAAGTGACGGAGACCCCCTGGAAGACAGGGGACTAAGGCACACAGAAGGCTCCCTGAGGTGGATAAAGGGCCCAAGGGGGTCTTAGTCCAAAAACAGGTAGAGGCAGGGCTGAGAAGGTGCCCAGGAGAAGGCAGATATAGGAGGCGGGGGACTGCGGCCCTGGGAGGAGGGGCCGAGGCAGAAGCCCCAGACTGCTTTGGCATGAGAGCCTGGCGACCATCCCTTAAACACAGGGACAGGGAGTTCCCTGCCCTGCTG
Source organism: Thryonomys swinderianus (assembly GCA_004025085.1). NCBI lineage: Eukaryota > Metazoa > Chordata > Mammalia > Rodentia > Thryonomyidae > Thryonomys > Thryonomys swinderianus. The sequence continues at coordinate 33,890 of PVIC010007836.1, read as the reverse complement.
AGTGCTCCAGGTGGAGGCTGGCAGTGTAGCAGACCAGGACACTCATTTCTTGCCTTTGAATGTACCTAAGATTTTGGGCATGAACTTGCCCACCTTGCTGTCCCTGGCGTCCTCCTCCACCAGATTGTCCCCTGACCCTGGGCTGCTGCCCTCATCCTTTTTGCAGAAGACCTCAAAGCGACTGTAGACGCGCTTCTCCTTGCGCATGCTCTCCATGCGGCGCAGCAGCCGGTCGCGCTCTTCCGCGCTGGCAGGCAGTGTACGGCTCAGCCGGCCTTGCACCCCCATGCTGTCTGAGCGGAAGATGGCTGAGCACTTGTCCTTGTCAGACATATCTGGGGCCAGGCCTCCGGCAGCGGGGGGGTGAGCCAACTCAGGGCTGCTGAGGGTTGGGTCCGGGGCTGGACCCCCGCGGTGCTTCTGGCCATGGGCGCTGATCTGCTCCAGAATGGCCTTGGTGTCATCCCGCAGGTTGCTGCTGTACAAGGCATTGGCTGTGGCCGAGGCTAGGCGTGCCCTGGGGCCACGCTCGTCTCCTGCAGCCTCTGCGCTGTCACCTCGTCCCAGAGACGGTCGACGGGAACTCTCAGGCTGCCCGTTCTCCTGAAGCACAGGGAAGCTGCCCTCGCCCTCCCCACGTCGCTCGCTCTTGGGACTCAGCAGCTGCCTGAGGCGCAGGGAGCCCTTTCGCAGCACCTCCATTGGGCCACTAGCGGCCTCTTCTGTGGGCACGGTCTTCGGAGACTCCGCTGGCAAGGCCAGGGTAAGACTGCCCCTGCGCTCAGGCACAGGAGGCCCTGGGCTGCTCCTGCGCTCAGGAACAGGAGGCACAGGGCTACTCTTGCGCTCTGGGTAGGGTGATGTGGGGTTCCCTTTCTGCTCAACAAATCCAGTTGTTGGGCTGCCTCTTTGATTGGGGAACCCAGGCGTGGGGCTCCCCTTCCGCTCTGGATAGGCCAAGGTGGGGCTCCCTCTTGGCTCAGAATGAAGCACTTGGTGGCCTCCAGGCCCGTCTGGTGGGGGGCTGTCTCGCCCTTGCGGGGAGGAAGAACTTTGCGCAGAAAGGAAGCGAGAGGGCAGGCGGTCGGCGCCACTCCGACCCAGCGTGTCCAGCAGCTGGGCAGCTGTGAGGGAGGCAGCTCCAGGCTGCCGCTCGGCCTCCTGGTGCAGCTGCTGAGCGAAGGAATCGCGCAAGTCAAGCAGGCAGCTCTCCAGGCTGCGGCGCTCACTCCCTCCTGTGCCTGGTGCAGCCACCTCTTCCCGAAATGTCTGGGACACCATAGCTTTGCTGTGGCTGGAGACAGTGACGGCGCCCCCAGTGTCACGCGCTGGCCCCTTGTACTTCTCCAATAGCTCGGCCACTTTGGCGGAGGCAGTGGAGCGCACAGCCTCTCCACCCGGCCCCAGGCTCTCACTGACAGTCTGCTCCTTGTGCAGCAGCTGCACCTTCTCAGTGGTGGACCCCGCGGCCCCGCCCGTGCCCTCTGCCTGTGATGCAAAGATGAGCGAGGAGCGGAGCCTCGAGCTGCGCTGGATGATTGGATTCAGGCGCGAGCGGAAGGAGTCCTGCTTGGCCAGCCCAGCCTCCTCCGCGCCCTCGCGCTCTGCACCGTCTCCGCTTCCGCCCGCCACAGGGCCCTTGGCTGGGAAGGCAGTAGGGACACGGAAGGCCGAGGGGAGCAAGTCTCCAGCGGTTGGTCGCCCTGCAGGAGCCAGCACATCGTCTTCATAGACTTCGGCCTCCATGGGCATGGGTAGGCCCTCCTCCCCTGTGTCTTCACCGTGACAGCCGCTCAGGTAGGAGGCAAGGCGCCAGTGCCGAAGCCCTGCGCGCCCTTCGGTTCCCCCCTTACGCTCGGGATCCATCTCCATGGCGGGGTCCTGCCCCTGCCTCACTGCTGCCTGGCACTGGAACCTCTGGCCCAGGTTTGGGCGCAGGACACCACCAGGTTCAAGGGCCCGTGGGCCTGGCCCGAAGGCAGGGTCCGAGCCATGGCGCACCTCACGAGATGCGCTGGATGGGACATATTCCAGCCGCTGGTGCCCATCAGGGCCAAGTTCTGGGAACCGTGGTCCAGCGCCCAGTGTGAAGTCATCGTGGTCGGCAAATCCCGGGCGACCTGCACGGATCTTCTCGAATAGGCCCTGTGGACGCGCAGGGTTAAACTGCGGGTCCCACTGGTAATGCTGCTGGTAGAGCTGGTCACGGTGGAAATGACTAGTCTGGAAACGAAAGTCATCACCGTGGCTGAGGAACGTCTGGCGTGACACCTGGCGCGCGGCTGCAAAGTTCTCCACAGCGCCTGCGCCATCCGCTGCGGCGTAGCTGTGCCGCTTGAAGGCGTCCATCTCCAGATGCCGTGCCTGGAAGAAGCCGCGCGTGCCTGCAAGCTCTCCATTGGGGCCCACTTCTGCGTCCAACCGCCGAGGCAATGATCGTAGTCCCGCATGTGGCTCCAGCATGCCCCCAGGCCCCCGTGGCATCTCCTCTCGGCGGAAGGCAGAGAGGAAATGGCGGTCAGGGTCTAGGAAGGAGGGAAAGCCCAGGACTTCTTCCCGGGGCGGTGGGAACAGTAGGTGTGCCCGCTTAGGGAATGAGAAGGGAGTTGGTGTCCCCACCCCGGGGACACCCATTAGGGGCCCTGCGCCTGAGTAAGGAGCCAGGGCGTAAGTGTCCATGCGGGCCAGCGCCCCGGCTGAGGGCACCAGTGGCTCAGACTGTGCAAAAAGGATGCGGAACTCCTCATCGAAACTGGAGACCAGCTCTCCCTGGAACACGTGCGCCAGGCTGCGATGGATCTTCTCGAAGGACCACATGAAGCTGCGGGTGAGTAGGGACCAGAGTCAAGGAAAGGTAGGGGCTGAGCCCGTGGCCCAGGTGGGACAGGCAGGACCCCATGTCTGTTGGGCTGTGTCAGGGGCTACAGGGAAAAGACTTCTGGAAGGATGATCTCCTGGGGAGGGCTTGGGATTGGGGCTGGGGGACACCCGGCTGGGCACACCTGTAGCTCCCACTCATCACCACGGCACAGTCAACCAGCAGGAACTTCTCCTTTACGTGGCCCTTGAACGACTTTCCCGTGCGGCAGTAGTAGGTGGGGCCAGCCACAGTGCGCACGCGCAGGAACTGGGGAGAGCGTGGTAGTCAGGGCTTCATTCATACATATATATACATTCATTCTGTTTCCCCTCTCCCCACCTGGAGGTCACTTACATCCACGTGGTGCAGGTTGACACGGCACTTGTCCGCCATGTCCAAGAAGTGCTGCGCGTTCATCTCATCCAACAGGATGTAGACTGGAACACGGCGCGCAGCGGCCTCTAGCACTTCACTGAGCAGGTCTACATCGGTAAACATGTCCATCACCACAGCCACCACCTGTGGGATTGTCAGGGGAGAGGGCAGACTCTTGCTGTCCCCATCATACTCTCCAGCCTTACCTTCATAGATTACTGGCAAACAGAGTGTAATATGGTCACTAGCCCAGCCCAGGAAGGAGCAGCCATGTCTACGAAGGTGGATCAGGTGGATAGGGCCTGACAGAGGGCATGTGCAGCTACCTTAGTGGCCTTCACATGCCTGTAATCCCAGCACTTAGGAGGGATTGAGGTAGGATGATTGCTGAGAGCTCCAGGCCAGCCTGAACACCATAGTGAATTCCAGGCTAGCCTGAACTACATAGCAAGACCTTGTCTCAAAAAATAAAAACCATGGGGGCCAGAGGGTTAGTTCAGTGGTTCCGGCGCCTGCCTCGCAAGCGCAAGGTCCTGAGTTCGATCCCTGGTAACTACATAGAATGCTGGGCATGGAGACATGCCCACCAACAATCAACACGGCATACCACAATGCTGGACGTGGTGGCTCACGCCTGTGATCCCAGCACTCGGGAGGCAGAGACAGGAGGATTGCTGAGTTCACGGCGGCTTGCCTGGGCACCATAGTGAGCTCAGGGCCAGCCTGAACTACAAAGCGAGACCCTGTCTCCAAAAAGCAAAAAAATAAAAAAATAAAAATAAATAAAAATAAAAACCATGGGCCGGAGGGTTAGCTCAGTGGTTCTGGTGCCTGCCTCGCAAGCGCAAGGTCCTGAGTTTGATCCCCGGTAACCACATATAATGCTGGGCATGGAGACTCACGCCTACCAACAATCAACACGCCATATCACAATGCCGGGTGTGGTGGCTCATGCCTGTCATCCCAGCACTCGGGAGGCAGAGACGGGAGGACTGCTGAGTTCGCGGTGGCTTGCCTGGGCACCATAGTGAGCTCAGGGCCAGCTTGAACTACAAAGCGAGACCCTGTCTCAAAAATAAATAAATAAATAAATAAAATAAATTAAAAAAAAAATAAAAACCATCCACAAAGAATGCTATCTCAAAATTAGCCCGCAACATATGCTGGCAAGGTTGTGGAGAAAAAGGAACCCTTCTCCACTGTTGGTAGGAATGTAGACTAGTACAACCATTATGGAGCTCAGTGTGGAGATTCCTCAAAAAACTAGAGGTTCCATTTGACCCTGCTGTTCCCCTGCTGGGGATATACACAAAAGAATTATAAGATTCCTATCACAGTGACATATGTGCATCCATGTTTATAGCAGCTCAGGTTGTGATAGCTAAATCTTGGAAACAATCCAAATGTCCATCAACTCTAGACTGGATAAAGATTTATAAAATGGAGTATTACTCTACCATAAAGAATGATGAGATTGAATCATTTATACTCAAATGGACATACCTTCAGGACATACTCATAAGTGAAATAAATAGGTCACAGATGTGCAAATATATTTTCTCTCAGATGTGAAACTGAAGCTATAAATTGTTCTAGAATGCATGACATACTGTGAACTACTAAATATTCAAAGGGTAATGGGGCTTAGGCGTGAATAATGAAGAAAGAAAAAATTGATGGCAAAAAAAAAGAAATAATGCTTGTGTATATAGGGGTGGGGAGGTAGTGTGGGTAGGAGAGGGGGAAAAAATGAGAATTAAGTTGTGTCATATACTGATTACAAATTTTCAGTGTGGCGTATAATTGTGATGTGTATACATAAAATGTACCAATTTTTTTAAAAACCACCAAAACAAAACCCCCAACTGATAAAACAACAAACAAAACACCAAGTTGGTGACCTATAAGAAGTCCCATGTTTTACAGCCTGTTAGAGGGTTGTCTTTCGCCTTCCTGCAGGCTGCCTGGACCCCAGGCTCAAATTGTTCCCCCAAGAGGGGATTTCTTGCCTGGGGCAGGGGGCAGAGGAGGGGTATTTGGCATCTTGCTCTTCTGCTTCAGTAGACCTCATTTATTTATGTAGTGGTACCAGGGATCGAACTTGGGCCCTTATGCGTCCAAGGTTGGCACAGTACCACCTGAGCTAAACCCCCAGCTAGTATCCCTCATTTAGTAGGTTGCTTTTGCAGTTTGCCACATGCTGGGAGGTGAGGCAGGAATAGAGAATTCTCTGAACAACAAATGCATACTTGAGGAGCCCAGCATCCCACAGCCCCTGAGTTTCTGGGAACTGGCCATGACCATGGGCAAGCAAACCTGGGCAGAGCCTGCAGCCTACACTAACCAAGGTGGCCCTGGGGGAGTTTTGCCAGGGAGTCCCTGTTCCTGAGCCCCCAGGTCCTGCTTGAGGCCTGGAGAGGCCTGCTCGCATCCCTCCCACTCCTCTCACCAGGTGTAGTACTCCCCCACTGCCCACCAAGCCCAGGACAGTGCACCTGCTGTGCAGAGCGGATCATCCTGCGAGCCTCATCCTTGATGCTGGGACTGTCAGGTGGTGGCGGTTGCACCAGTGTGGTGACTTCAGTCCCCTGGAAGCCGAAGGTCAGGGGCCAGCCCAGGTCAAGTTCAGGCACGGCCTGGTCTGAGTTCACTGGCCAGTAGGTGCCGGAGGAGCCATCCATGTCCACGTCAGGAGGGCTGCCTTCAGGGAGCTCACGGGCAACATGCTGTGGGGGCTGCAGGTGGCGGCTCACATGTTCTAGCTCCTCGGGGCACAGGAAGTCGGGGGCCCCCTCCGATGCCAAGAAGCGGCTATAGGCCTCCGGCCCACCCTCGGTCAGTGCATCCACTGCTAGGCGGTAGTATTCTTTGTAGTGTGGTGGCAGATACCCAGGTGCCAGAGGGTTGTCCCCCTGTGAGGAGCTCTGAGAGCGACGAGCCATGTTGTGGGTGGGGACCTGGGGAGGGGAGCAAGGAGACATTGACCAGGGACAAATGCACCAGGGGTCCGACCCCTCTCCTCACACATGCACTCGTGGAGTTCAGCCTAGGCCTGGGAGGCACCTGCAGTGCCTGACAGGTCACAGGGATCTAGCCCTGTCCCTTCCTCTGGCCTCACTGGCTGTCACCGTCTACCAGCTCCTGCCAGCAGCCCGAGCTCCCCAGGTGGGCCTAACTCCGCCCCTCATTCATGGTTACTTTGATACATGCCCCAGATGTGATTTTGCGTTATAGATCCCTTTTCTCTATAACATAGATTTAAAATGTTTTGACTGTTGGTTCAGATAAAGCTAAGCTGGATTTAAGGAGGAACCTTTCCAAGTCCCTGGGGTTATTGCCTTTTAAACATTCTTTTAAAAAAAGCCTTTCTGTAAGTCCCTGATATGCTGAATGGACAAGTGGGTGCTGTCCCCACTACCTGGGAGGTCCAGGCAGGTCACTGTACGGCTCTGGTGTGTAATCACTGTACAACACAACTGGGAAGACTGGGTCCTCACGTGACCCAACGGTACTGGTTTCTTCCTGGGATAGCTGCCTTAGCCCCACCCACTGCCCTGGCACACTTCCTCCCCATCCTCAGGGCTTAGCGCTCCACCCCGCAAGCCCTGACCGCCCAGCCTTCTGACCTCTAGATTTTGTGCCAGTCCATCAGTCTGCCTCCAGCTCTCTCTTGCCACCGGTCTTAGGTAAGACCGTCTCAGGGCCACAGTCCCTCAGTGCTAGCCCTTCCCTCCAGGACCTGGATCATCACTTATTCTGTCCCTACCAGGTCTAGCCCTGCAGCAGGAGGAACCTTTCCAAGTCCCTGGGGTTATTGCCTTCCCTTCCACTGCACTCAGTGTTGTCATCCTTTATGGAGATAGTGGATCACGTCCTTGGCTCCCCATCAGCCTCCCCACCATCACATCCATGCCCCTCTTGAGTATGCCTCCATGGAGGCTGGTCACTTGAGAGGCCATCAAACACGATCACTGGGGACCTGGGGACCTCATAGCTTCTAGCCTGGCCTGTCCCAGGGAATGTTCATCCCGTCCCCACCGAATCTCAGGTTTGGGAAGGGGTAATACTCTTGTCCTGTCTACCACACTGATTCCCACATATTGGACCTGGCTGGGAAACTGGTTCCTCCCAGAGGGAGGAGTATGCCCCAGGTGTGGCTGGTGATGCTAAGACTGGGCGCTGGCCACCTGGACTGCACTAGGCTGGGAAGGAGACACTAGCCTTGAGAATATTGGGCTCAGAACCCTGCTGGGTACAGCACAGGAAGCTGTGTTGCCTGGTGTACCCGAGATGACACACTAACTGAAAGTAGAATGTGACAAGAAGCTGGGAAGTGGGGGACTCTTCCTGTAACCACTCCCTCACCGGGCCTGGATGTTATCTGTCCACGGGTCCTAGGAAAAGCTGCCGTGGCTTCCTTTGTGGGGCACTGCCCTGACTGTAGGCACGTTCTCCTTTGCACTGGGCATATGAGTCAGGGGCTGCTGACCTGTCAGTAGCAGGATCAGGACTCACAGCTCACGACAAGTGAAGTTTTGCCACAGAGCCGACTACTGACTACAATCAAGTCTGGTATTTTGAGGCAGCATCTGGCCATACGGGTCTATTTGAGAGGGAACGTCCAGCATGGGAAGACAATGGAAGAGACACTGCTGTTCCTTCCATTTCAATGGGGAGGGGGAGTCCATGTTATCCAAGTTGTGGGAAATGGGGTAGAAGTCTGTCTAGCCTGTGGACCTCCATGAGGAACCTTCCCACAAACAGCGCTGGTCACGAGGGGGGCCCAAGCCTAGTGACTGCCATGGGCAGCCTGGCCTCACAGCAGTGCCTACCACCCAATGACCTTACCCCCTTGCCTGCTTCCTCTTAAGGGCACGCACCTCCTGGACTATGGACAGGGCAGTGGCCACTCCTCAGTCGGCAATGAAGATCCCCAACAGCCTCCTGTCCACATTTACCACCTGACTCAGGCAGAGGGAAGAGCCTATCCCCCCCAGATCAGTGACTCAGCAGGAGTCCTCCGGTTCTGACCTCTGACCTAGAGCTGAGAGTCTCCACAGCCCACACCTCCATTTTGAGCACCTGATCCTTCCCACCCACTCAAGAAGTAGACTTCTTGTGTCCGGTACGGGGATCCCATGGGAAGGTTCTGGGACTTCAACACAAAGCAGTGACCCTGGCCAAGTACTGCGGCATGATTAGGAATGAGGAAGGTGGTACTTGGTTGGAATAGGGCTCACAGACCGGAAGTCTGTGCTTTATAGCTTGAGGGATACAGCAGGGCCCACGGTTAGTGCACCCTCAGAAGTTAGCGGCTGCCGGGACAGACGTCCCATCTGCCCAACCCAGTCCAGGAACAAGGGATCAAGGGCCTGTGGCCTCCTGCCCTCCACGCAGGATCCGGGTGGCGCCCCTGGCCATCCCAATCTGGTAGCCTTGAAGAGGTGTCCCTAGGGAAGGGCCCAGGCCCTGCTGAGCACCCTTCCCAGGGTATGGCTAGGCCGCAAGGGCGGGAGCGAGTCAGGGGCTGGGCAGGCTCTACTTTGGCCCCAGGCCCTCCCCCAACACCGTCCCTTTTTGGCTGAAGTCCTGAGCAGGCTGGGGTCGCCCCTCACCTCCTGCCGCGCCCGCTGCCCGCAGATTCGGTCTGGCGCACGCGGCCACACAAACTGCACCACCCCGCTCCGGGTTGTTAACCCCAGCCCTGGTGAGGCCATGCAGGGGGCCCGGCCTCCCCTCTGGCGCCCGCGCCCCGCCCCGCCCGGGCCCGTGAGGGGGCCCTACCTGGCCAGGTGCGCGGGGTCTCGACACAGGGGGAGCAGGAGCCGACCGCCGCCCAGCGGCCTCGCGGTCCGGTCGGTCCGGCAGCCACTCCCCGGCGCGGCCCGCCCGGCCTGATTCACGCGCCCGCCCCCGCCCCGCCCGCTCCTGTCTCCTGCCTGCCCGGGCAGCACCTGGGCGGGGCGCCCCGCCCGCGCCGCGCCCGCATTCCTGCGCCGCCTGGCAGGACCCCGGCCCCAGCCCCCTGCCGTGCCCCGGTGCCAGCGACCCCAGGCAGCCGCCCACCTCAGCTGCGCCCCGAACCCGCGCCAGGGACCCTGCCCCGCGCCACCTGAGAGCGCCACGGCCCTACTTCAAGGACGCCCAGTCTCCTAACCCCCATCTGCGAACCGAAGGTTCAAAGCCCCTAAACCTGACCCCTGACCCCCGCCCCGGAAGTCAAGGTGACTAGGAAGTTCCGGCTGGATCCCTAGGCGACCGGCTGTCCCGACGTGAGGGGCGGGGCTTCTCGCCTGGGCGAGTTGGCATCCGCAGGTGAGGCCGCAGGGGCGGTGCCAAGACCGGGGCGGGGCTGGGCATGGGGACCCAGCACACAAAGGGCACCCCCTTGCCACATAAGGACATGCCTCACACTCCAGCCTTCCATCAATCATCCCACTCACCTCCTCCACTTATTTGGGATCTCACAGGTCCAACAGGGAATCCCCAGACCCCTGCATACCCAAACATACACCGGGGCTGGGATGATTTACCCCCATGCACCCTAACCCCACGAGCACAGGAGACGCCTATTCACACAGAATTCTACAAGCACACCAAGTCCAACTGTTGCCAATATCCAGCTTGACCATTCACAACCAGACCTCACACAAAGAGGGGACCTCATGCCCATTGACCCTACATGCATGATCACACACTCAGGAAGCACAGGGAACCTTCCCTCATACTTTGTGACCCTACACGTACACCGAGAATCCACTGCACACCTGGACCCTGCGAATACCAACCCCTCACACAGACAGGGACATCACATCACCCAGCCCACACATTACTCTAATTTGCACATGTGAGCCCTACTTGCTCCTTGGTGTCCAGGCTGCCCACTTCTCCCTCGGGCCCCCCTTGGCTACTCCTCATGAGCCCCTACTCTGTGCTCAGCCATCCTGAGTCAGCTCCTCTTGTCTGCCGCTCCCACCCACTCCCTGCCACCCCGTCTGGGTCCTTGTGGCAGCCAGCCTCAGTCACCTCCTGCTCCTTGTCCCTTCTCGACCATTTTTGTCCCGTTTCCAAGGTCACTCCCCATTTCATTAAGTTGCTCCCTGCTCAGCAACACCCCACAGGTGTGGGGTCAGACCAGCTCTGGGGCAGTTGCATAGCACTGGCTCCCTGTGCGGTGGGGGAGTGAGGAGCTCCGGGCAACGGAGAGGACCTTTCTTTACTCTGCCTGGAGCATGTAGGGAAGGCCTCCCAGGGGAAATGAACTTTTGGGTGAGCCTGGTGGACCAGGGTGGAGGGCGCTGCTTCCAGGATCTGAACATAGCACCTGTTAAGGCCAGCAGGGTCTGGGGTAGAGGGGGTGGGTCTCCAGAGTACTGTCAGAGGTGCAGACTGCACAGCATGGTTCTGCTCAGACAAGTATGTGAAAACCCAGTTGTCCAGCTGGTGGCCTGGTGGTTTGAGCAGAGAGGTAGGTACTGAGCATTAGACCCTGGGCACTCAAAGGACAAGCTAAACGAGGTGGGGAGAGGGTGAGCATGTGAAGAGAAAGGGACATGGTCTTGTCATGCATCCCTCCTGAAGTTGGGGGAAGGTAAGGGAAACAGGGAGCCGGCTGGGAAATATTGGGGAGAGTCTGAGTTCCTACCGTCCACCCTGTCTCATGGTGGCATGCAATGTTTCCCACAGCCCCTGCCCTCTTCCAGGAGAATGAACGCTAAGAGGGAGGGAGCCAGAGCTGGATCAGGGAAGTGGCAGGCATCCCACTCTGGGTCCAGACCAGGAGCTGCTGCTGGTAAGTGCGCCCTTGACCTCCAGAGTGCCACCACACAAACCCTGACTTAGGAGACCCTCTGCCCCCTGGGACTCCCTGTCTGGGAAGGGCCATAGCCCAAGAGTGGTCTTCAGGGGATTTCTGCTGGCTTCAGTATGACGGGCTGGGGTTCAGAGCTCAGATAGGTGCTGCAGCTCCTGACCCTGCGTCCTGTGGCTCTGGGGCTGGGCACAGTGCTCAGATTAGCACAGCTTTATACCTGAGGGTGGAAGGGGGGCAGGAGCCCATGGAAGGAGCCTTGCTGGCTAAAAATAATTTTAAGAAAGAGCAAGTCTTGATTCCAAACTTGGAAATCTCAGATGAGTACTATATGAGGTCCACTCTGACTCTGCTCTATTTCTCTGCCTGCTGCTTCTCAGGCCACCTTCTCATAGCCACTTCCAGGTTGAATGCTGACAGCTTACCTAGACTGGGTCCTGCTAAGGGTCAGTTAGGAAGGGGACCTCCCTGTGTCCACCTACTTCCAGCATCCTCTGAGTCCCATTTGCTTTCTCTCATAGCTGTAAACCCCTTCCAGGCCGGATCTCTGGCCTTTTGCATCCAGTCTGCCTGGAGTCTGTGCTTGCTCAGAGAACACCCACCCAGTCTTAAATGCCCCCCTGTAGTTTGGGGTGGGCCTGGCCCAAGTTCCTGGACCCCAAAGAGGTTCCTAAGAGCAGGTGGGAGAGTGGTGACTCTTCATATCAAGCCAGAGTTAGATCCTGGTTGCCCAAAATAGCCCCAGCGGCGTCTGAGGCCGGCACTCCTCCAGGAAGTAGAATAATGGGCACAGCATCGCGTGCTGCCTCCATGATCGCAAGCCTGATCCTGCGCTGCCATAAACAGGTGGCAGGGCAGTTGAGGGGAAGGTGGCCAGGAATGAGGGGGATGTTCCTCAGTTCCACTGGTACCATCGTGTACATTCAGGCCCTCCCTCATGCCTCAGCGTGCACATTGGCTGCCTGCCCTAGCCCCCGGGCCCAGAGTGCCTGGGTCCTCTGTAGGGACACATCTGTCCCCAAACAAGAGCCTTCCCTCGGTGACCTCTATCCACCAAGCATTAGGTGGCTTGGGTAGGCCTGCCATCTAGGTCTTGGTAGTGTCTTGTGCAGTGGGCACCACCCCATGTGCCAATGGAGTCGAAGCAGCTTGGCATCTGTAAGATGCTCAAGTGGCCACCTCGCCCACAGACTGTCCTGAGCCCCTCCCCCCAGCCCTTACCTGGCCTTGGGTCTGCAGTACCTCGACGCCCTCGCTCCGGAGCTGCTCCAGGGCCATGGCCAGCTGCAGCCCCTCCATGTGCACCCAGGCCTGCTCCTCCTGTAGCTGCTGCAGCCACAGTTGCTCCTCCTGTAGCTGCTGCAACCACATTTGCTCCTCCTGCCATAGCTGCATCTGCAGCTGGACATGCTGCCTTCGGTCCTCCAGCAGCAGCTGCTCTTGGGCCAGGCACAGCTGGACCTCATGGAGCGTCAGTAGTTCAGGGCCCAAGGCCAGCTCTGGGGCTGTGGCTCCGCAGCCGTCCATGTGCTGGGGGAGGGCCAGCACCAGCTCAGACCCTGAAGCAGTGGCCTGCACTGATTGTTCCGGTCTGGCTGTCCTGGGGTTTCCCTGGGCAGCTGTCTGGGTGCTGGTCACGTGCTCTGTAGGTGCCACCCCCACCTGGTCCCACGGGCCCCCTGTGGCAGGGGGCGGGGGCCGGGCCTCAGGGCCCTGTTGCCCCACTTCCCGCTGGGCTCGGCCCGCCCTCCTCCCTCGAGGTTTTCGAGCGCGACGTTTCCCAGACATGGCCCTGGCTCCAGCACCTCTTTCGACAGCTGTCCGTTCCCCAGGGCCGGCTCATCAACTGGAGTCTCCGTCAGGTGGCTCAGACGGCATCCAGGGGGCCACCGTGTGCTGCCCCTCCCCACTTCTCTGGTCCTTTGCTCCTGTGTCCCAGGAGCCCGCCCTGCCCCTCAGCTGCGCAGCAGCACTTCGCTCTAGCTCTGCCTGTGGGCCTTGCAGGGCCCCACTCAGCTGGGCCAGGACGAGAAGGGAAGTTTATAGGGACTCAGCGGCGTGGCTGCTCAGCCAGACCCAAAAGGCTGACTAACCTGCTGACACAGGGCGCAGGACTTTACAGGCCACAGGCCTTGCTGGCCAGACTGGGAGGGAGACAGGGAAGCTGGAGGCGGCTCTCAGTCGCTAGAGCTCGGTGGAGGACGACGTGCCTGGTCCTGCCTAGGCGGCACTGAGGCCCCCCATCCCCCTTCCCTGGCCCCACCCCTGGTCGCGGGAAATTCAAACAGTCACCTGGCCAAGAGCTGCATCCTGGCTACACTGACCCTCAGGACCAAGATACTAGATGGCCAGGAAGCCCCTAGCCCACCCTGAGCACTTCCTCAGTCCCACCCAGAATACCCTGCGTACTTGAGCTTGGCTTGAGTTGGCCCCTGGGAAGGGCCCACACAGGGCACTGGCCATCCTATGAGCTGTTGAAGACTTTGGGCCTTTGAAGGCCCAGGCGACATGTTAAGGACTAAGATGGGCAGAAAGAATCTCACCTGCTCCTGGATACAGGGTGGGATCTCTGGCAGACAGTGTGGTTGGGACCCTGCAGCTTTCCCATTGAAACGAGGTCTAAGGTGCCCTCATCTGGCCTGCCTTTCAGTTCCTCAGGTGGGGGTGAGGGTCCAGGACCAGATCTTACACTGGGGTTCCCCTGGCTTCCTTCAGGAGGGTGAGGCTTCAACAGGTCTCCTCCCCAGCATTTTCCCAGCCCCAGGCCGCTGACTCACACCGAAGCCCAGGGTCCTCACTGGCTGGACTGGTTTGCCTGGCCCAGCCTGGCCCAGTGCACACCCCCTTGCCCAGAAGCCTTCAGAACACCTGCCCTAGGAATGCTGCACTGGACAGAGCCAGTGCAGCTGGACAGAAGGTCCAAAGGCCACTGGTCTGAGTGGGGTTAGGTGGGCAGGATGGGGCAGGGGAGCCAGTATAGTTCTTCTACTTGGAGCCACAACATGTCCACCCCTGGGCTCAAAGGGTCTGAGCTCTAGGTCCTGAGGACAGGGGCAGCTCTGCCTCCCGGCTCTCAGGGTCACCCGGGGCAGGGTGATGTTTGCTGTTGGAGGACGCTGCCCGGCTGCTCATTAAAGTTGCCCTGTGGCACCTGTGGCACCGTGAAGAGGCTGCCTATGGGAGCTCCCTCCTGCTGTCCCACAAATGTTGGCCTATAAATTCCTCTTGAGGTTGGGTGGGGGTGTTTCACACCCTAACAACCCTGATTGCAGCTTTCCTCAGGGAAGCCTGGAGGGAACCAGCAGCTGCAGAGGAAGACTGGCCAGAAAACAAGGGGCCCTGTGACCCCTGAGCTCCCAGAAGCTCCGGCAGGTAAGGGCCGAGGGTCTTCCTGGGAAAGGGTCTGCTCTGAGCCTCCGCATGCATGATGTACAGTGCACTCGTGGGTGCTACCTAAGCAAATGTATGTGTGCACGTGCACTCAGGTGGGTGTTGGCAAACGGCCTGGGAGCCGACCCAGGGTAAGCCCCGCCTTGTGAGCCCCTCCCCGGCCTGGGTGGAGCTGCTGGCTCTCACCCTTTCACTGCCCCACCTTCGTGCGCCACCTGTTGGAGACACCCTGTCCCTCTGCAACAGTGAGAGGTGGCCTCCTTCAGCTTTGTGAGCGTCGCACTCCGGTGACAGAAAAGGGAGCGGACTGTGCCTCGGGGAGTTCCCAAACCCCAGGACAGGTCCCGGGCCTGCCTTCCCACCTCTAGCTGGCTCTGCGCTCTACTTCCGAGTGCACCTTCACTCAGATCTCCCTTTGAGCCTCTACACTGCATTCAGTGACCGCTAAGCCCTCTCTTGGGTATCCAGAGGCCTACCAGCGGATCTGAACCTCTCTCCCAAAGCTCTGCTCCCCAGGAACCTGTTCACTGCCCCACCCGGCTTACTGGGTTCTTTCCCGCCTTCCTCCTCTGACTTCCCGGATGCACCTTTCACTTGGCAGTCCCAGTCGCTCTCACTCGGCTTCCGCCTCTCACTTAGCTTCTTGTCAGAGTTCCCAGAGCAGCCAGAGGCTGCCTGCCTCACGGGAATGGGTGCCACCTCCTCCCTTTGGTACCATTGTCACCTGTCCCTCCCCCAGGTCTGGGTTAGGAAGGCTGATCCTTGTCTGGAAGATAGGGTTGGCCACAGAAGGTGAATTAGTGATGGTGTTGTATAATAGTTGTGCCTGCTTGGTGGACTGAGCTGGGTTATGGGTAATGTATAATGCAGCAGATCTGTGACATTTAGCAGACAGAACATGTGGGGAAGCTGTCCTGGTGCTGGAGATCAGCTTGCAGAGGGAGTGGGAACGCCTGCCAAGGTGGCCCCAGAGTGATGTGCTCTGGCGAGGCCAGCACCACTGTGGGTCAGTCCTGCCTCACCTTTACCTTGACCCTGTTGAAACATCTAGTGGTGGGGCCTGCTCCTGGAGGTCAGGGAAAGGGGACCTGGACTCAGACAGACCCATCCTCCTCTCTGTCTTGGGAAGTCGGCCTTGCAGGGTGGTGTCCTCAGTCTTCACAAAAGCTCGCTGCTAGCGTAGAAAGCCACTGTTGGTTCTGGCCCTGCTGGCCACCTCTTGTGGCTGCAAGATGGTCCCAGCTTGGGAGCAAGGCTGCCAGGGTGCTGGGACAGCATTGTTTCAGCCAGAGTTCAGCAGCCTCTTTACAGGGAAAGTGCCGAGGAGAACTGCTCTGTGCAGGTGCAGGTTTGTGGCCGGGTCTAGGGAGTACTCTGTCCTCTGGGTCACTTGCTGACTCACCCCTCTCACAGAAGGGTCTGTTAATATGGTTAATGCAGCATGTCACACTGGCTCATTTTCATATGCTGAGCCATCCAGAAATAAACCCGGCTTGGCCATGGTGTGTAACCTGGTCAGTACGCTGTCAAACTCAATTTACTAGTATTTCGCTGAGGATTTCTGGATCAGTACTGACCTGTTTTTTGTTTTTTGGTTTTTGGTTTTTTTTTGAGACAGGGTCTCGCTTTGTAGTTCAGGCTGGCCCTGAGCTCACTATGGTGCCCAGGCAAGCCGCCGCGAACTCAGCAATCCTCCTGTCTCTGCCTCCCGAGTGCTGGGATTACAGGCGTGAGCCACCACACCCAGCATTATATGTGGTAACCGGGGATCGAACTCAGGTCCTTATGCTTGTGAGGCAGGCGCCGGAACCACTGAGCTAACCCTCCGGCCCGGTTTCATTTATTTTTGAGATAGTATCTTGCTATGTTGCCAAGGCTGGTCTTAAACTCCAGGGTTCATGCATTTCTCTTGCCTCATTGTTCCAAATATCTGGGGCCACAAGTCACGTGCCGCTGCACCTAGCTATATTAATTTTTAAAAGTCACCACTGGAAGCACAAGGGCCTGAGTTCAAACCCTAGTGCTGCAAAAAGAAAAAGAAAAGAAAAGAAAAAGTCACCAGTCTTTTATTCTGTGACCTTTGAGTTTTATTCTAGAGTCAGATACAGTCCCCAAGGTCATGCTCACCCAGACACACCAAAAATGTGCTTTACTAATCTGCTAGACATTCTCTCAAACCAATCAAGTTGACAATCAAGAGGAATCATTACAGGCGCTAATGCATTCCTCTCCAGATCTCTGCATAGAAAAAACAGACAACAAAATGTAGAGCTCAAAGCTGTCTTCATGGCTCAGGGCATTTCTGACCAAAGATTAAAGCTCCAGCATGTCACATGGAGCAGTTGTAAATCAGGCTTGATTTTGTCCCTTCCTAGTCGGAAGGATCAAGGAACTTCCCAGAATGCCTTAGGCCTTGATTAGAATAGGGTAGCATAAGCCATGGTGAGCTGTCTTTTCTCTCCCAGAGTATATACTAATATCCACCAGGTCACTGGGGTCTCAGAAGCATCACTGATATTTTAGAGCCCTGAAGGCCTGAAAGGCAGTTAGGATCCAGGGAGGGAGGGAGGTGGAGGTGGAGAGGCTGAGCCTGGATAGGCATGTTTTGGACGTGGCCTGTACAGCATCCAGGGAAGACGGCTGGTCAGTAAGGGTTTCATCTGTGGTGGCTGTTTCCTGTTTGCTCCTGGACAAAATTAACTGCAACTCATTTATTTACTCCACCCCATTGTCAAGGAAAATTCATCATTCTCCTTCCTTGGCCTCCATGGAAGGCAGGATTCATGCCCTGCTCTGTGGTACTCTCAAGTTTAGTCATTGTTGATGGGAAGAACCAGAGATATCCTTTGGGGCTCTAAGATATCAGTGATGTTTCTGGGACCCCAGTGATCTGCAAGAACCACTGCAAGAAGAAAGACAGCTCACCATGGCTTATGCTACCTATTCTAATCAAGGCCCAGAGAAGGCCTCCTGCTGAGAAGTCCCCCGTGCCCATCTCACAGCCTCTATGGCAGGGCTGGCCAGGGCTCAAGGAAGGGAGGGACAAATGGAGAACAGTGAGCAACCAGGACATCTCCTGGCAGCATAAATATCTCAGAGCCAGGCCAGGACCGGGGCTCAAGGCCCTGGAACCTGTTGGCTCACACAAGCCTCTCCCTACACAGATGTCCCAGCCTCTGGCACGGAGCAGGGCCCAGTGGAAGCACATCTAGATTTTCCCTTGGTCCTAGGGTTTAATCCCTAGAGCTGTAAAAAAACAAACAAACAAAAAAAAAACTGTTCCTTTATAGAGCTGTAGAATTTATTTGTGTATACTGAACTTAAATTCAGAAATCTTCCTAGGCTTGTTTATTAAATCTAGTACTTTATTACTTACTCCTTTTCTTTTTTTTTTTTTTTGAGACAGGGTCTCGCTTTGTAGTTCAGGCTAGCTCTGAGCTCACTATGTAGCCCAGGCAAGCCTCGAACTCAGCAATCCTCCTGCCTCTGCCTCCCGAATGCTGGGATTACAGGCGTGAGCCACCACACCCAGCCCTGTGGTATGTGGTATTGATTGCTGGTGGGTGCCCAGCATTGTATGTGGTTATCGGGGATCGAACTCAGGGCCTTGCGCTTGCGAGGCAGGCGCTGGAACCACTGAGCTAACCCTCTGGCCCACTCCTTTTGTTTTTTTTGAGACAGGGTCTCGCTTTGTAGTTCAGGCTGGCCCTGAGCTCACTATGTAGCCCAGGCAAACCTCGAACTCAGCAATCCTGTCTCTGCCTCCCTAGTGCTGGGATTATAGGCATGAGCCACCACGCCCAGCACTGTGGTATGTGGTATTGATTGCTGGTAGGTATGAGTCACTACACCCAACATTTTATGTGGTTACCGGGGATAGAACTCAGGACCTTGTGCTTGTGAAGCTGGTGCCGGAACCACTGAGCTAAATCTCTGGCCCTCCTTTTCTTTATCCTTAACATAAGTCTGAGCTTTAGTTGGCATTTGTCACTTTAAGACTGTGTGACCTTTAATCCTGGTATGTCAGCTTCACTGGATTAAGAAATGCCTAGCAGGGCCGGAGGGTTAGCTCAGTGGTTCCGGCGCCTGCCTCGCAAGCGCAAGGTCCTGAGTTCATCCCCAGTAACCACATATGATACTGGGCATGGAGACACGCCCACCAACAATCAACACCACATACCACAATGCCGGGCGTGGTGGCTCACGCCTGTAATCCCAGCACTCGGGAGGGCAGAGACAGGAGGACTGCTGAGTTCGAGGCTTGCCTGGGCTACACAGTGAGCTCAGAGCCAGCCTGAACTATAAAGCAGGACCCTGCCTCAAAAGAAAAAAAAAAAATGCCTAGCAACACTCTGGTTGTGTCTAGGTGGACCATGGAGGGGTGACCTTAGGTACTAAAACTGGTTCCTCATCTCTTCCTCTCAGCTCCATTCCCCTGCTCTGCCTATTGGTTACATGGACTAAGCAGCTTTGTTCTGTCACGTCCCTTCAGCCATGAAGTTCCTCTTAGAGCCAGCTGACCATGGACTGAATCCCCTAGATCCTGGGTCAAATTAAACTTCTGTAAACTGTGGGCATTATGTCCCTAATGGGAAAGCGGATCAATACAAAGTCCACCTCAGTTTTAGCCTTTAATGTTTGGTTTCTTAACCAACTTCTTCAGTGTCTGTCCTTCCAGAATATGAGTTTAATGCTAGTTGCCAAGGCTCTGGGAAGGAGAAAACTTCCTATTAAGACCTAAATCTTTTTTCTTCCCTTGGTTCTCAACCCTAGAACTTCCTTCTTCAGTCTCTGTTGGTGGATTATTCTGGCTGAAGGTTCATGGGTTATGGGAACAGTTTGGAGAATTTGCAAGGCCCACCACCAAGTTTTTTTTTTGTACATTTTTTATATACATGTTGTGATCAGAATCGACATTGAGAATTTGTACCAGCACATGACACGACTTAATTTTCATTTTTTTTCCCATTCCCCTCCCACCGCCAGGTTAACCTGGAGCTGGGGGCACACCTGGCATGGCTGCCCTTGGCAGCTGTAGGGATGGTGGTTTGGAGGGTAGTACTGGGAGTCCATGTGAGTCCTCCCCCACTACAGGGCCAACCCCAGAGAAACAAGCAGCCACTGTCATCCAGTGTGCCTTCCGGCAGCACCTGGCAAGGAAGGAGCTGGCCCGCCGTCAGGTGGAGCACCAGGAATACCTGAAGCATATGGAGAAGCTGCAGAGGGAGGTGAGAGCTGCTAGGCTGCCAGGGCCGAAGGAGGGAAAAGTCTCAATCTGGGAAGGGGTGGAGGTAGAGGAGGGGCCACTACGTCGGAGCTGGAGGGACAGTGGCCTCAGGCTGCAGACGCTAACCGCAGGGCTGCAGTGAGCTCTGGCCATACCTCGCAGGCCTACCTGGCGTCTGTGCGCCAGGAGCAGGAAGCAGCCCGGCGGCGGCGTGAGAAGGAGGCAGCGGCGCGGCGAGAGCGGCTTAAAGAGCTGCAGTGCCGCCGCTGCATCCTGGACGCAGTTTCGATGGGGATTTGGGCGAGATCCGGGCGGTTCTCAGCGAGGTCGGAGCAGGCGGTGTGGGTGGGTGGGCGGAGCTACGATGGGCGGGGCCAGCAGGGGGGGGACTAGAGCCGGAAGCCGAAACAGGTGGAGCTGCTGCTGAGTCGGGATGGCGTGGGCCAAGACGAGGCTGCCCGGGCGCGGAGGCTGCGGCGGCGCGTGGCCGTGGTGGAGTGTGAGGACAGCCACGGGAATACGCCGCTGTCCGAGGCGGCCGCGGGTGGGCAGCCCCACCTGGCAGAGCTGGGAGCCAGCCCCAATAGCAAGGTGGGCTCGGCGAGCGGGTCGCGCGGGAGGGGCGTGGGCAGGCTGCCCCCTGTGGCCTGGGGCCTCGCTCAGGGAGCCACTCTGCAGGGCGCTTTTGGTCGGACGCCGCTCTCCCGGGCAGCCTTTGGGGGCCACCTGGAAGCCGTGGAGGTGCTTCTGAAGCTTGGGGCAGACCCCCTTGTGTATGCGGACGACGGGAGCACCCCCGCACAGGTGTGGACCGGGCAGGTGTGGGCAGCAGTTTGTCCTGTAGGCTTCAGCACCTCGGGGCAGGGCGGTCAGGGGCTCGGCCAGGGGCCCGTTATGGGCGGTGGGGACAGGTAACTGGGTGCTGTGGAAAGGGAGGAAGTGCCTGCTGGAGTCCTGTTGGAAAGGACTCACCCGGCGTACAGGAGCCACTGTATGTCCACAGGCCAAGAAGAAAGCCTTGATCGGAAGCTCACACTTGATGTAAAACTACTTCAAAGTGTGAAATGGAAACTATAAAACTATATAAACCAGAAACCTTTTGAGGCCTACAGCATGGTGAAGACTTCTTAGACATAACACCAGAAGCTCAGTTCAAAAAGAAAAGTATCAATAAATTAATTGGACCTAATCAAAATGAAAATTCAGCTGGGTATGGTGGTACATACCTATAATGCTAGCACTCTGGAAGACTGAGGTAGGATTAGAGTTCAAACCTAGCCTGGACAATGTATTGAGTCCCTGCCTCCAAATAAAGAACAAAAAGGAGCTGGAGATGTAGTTCAGTGTATGGCTCTGGGTTCGATCTCCAACACAGCAACAAACACACAAAAAAACACTACAAAAAGCACATGTACCATCCAGTTATAAAAGGAGCAAGAGACTGGGAGAGAAATTTCACAGAAGAGGCTGTAACAGCAGATAAAAGCAGGAGGTTTTAAGCATTGTCAGACATGGGTGACAATAGCCAAAAAAGGGAAACTGGAGGCAATACCCTGTGCTGGCAAAGATCTACCAGCCTGGATCTCTCACCTTGCTAGTAGGAATAGAAAATATTACACTTCTCTGGCAAATACTTTGTGAGTTTCTCAAAAACTAAACGTGTATTTAGCATGTTTCTCAGTAGTTAGAGTCATAGGCATTTATTCCAATAAAATGAAACCATGTCCACAAAAAATGTACAAAAATGCTCAAAGCAGTTTTAGTGGGAATATCCCAGCTGCCCGCCAGCAGGTGGGTGGTTAAGCCAGCTATGGCTCAGCTGTGTCTGGAGTGCCCACCTAAGACACATGAAGGAAAGGAGGGAGCTAGAGGTGGCAGGATAGCTGTGGGAGCTCTCCAAGGGAAGTTTGTGAGCAAGAAAGCCATCTCAGAAGTTACCAACTAGATGTCTCTATTTGCATAGCATTCTCAAAATGACAAAATTATAGAGATGCAGAGCAGATTAGTGGTTTGCAAGGAAAGGGGAGAAAATGGGTGTGACTGGTAAGCAGAGGGATCCTGGGGTGGAGTAGTTCTGAATCTGTGATATAGTTGTGCAGGGCTCACACACACATGCACACGTGTGTGCACACACACAGATGAGTACTGTAAAGTTGAAATAGAATGGGAGGCCAGTGATTTGTACTGTCAGCATTTTGTTTTGTTTATTGTTGTAGAATTGAATAAGATATTGTCCCTGGGGGACACCTGTAAAGGTACACAGGAATACTGCATTATTTGGCAACTTTCCATATACTTATACTTATTTTCAAATAATAAAGTCACCATGCATTAAGAGACATGAAAAATAACCCAGAGAAAGATTATCAATAAAAACTGTGTCAGAAATGACATAGATAAGAGTTAGTGGACAGGGGTGTTAAGGTTATTATACTTGCATCTTGCACAAGCTCTGGCTCTGGGAGGTGAGATTAAAAGGGCTGGGGGCAGGCCGGAGGGTTAGCTCAGTGGTTCTGGCGCCTGCCTTGCAAGCGCAAGGTCCTGAGTTCGATCCCCGGTAACCACATAGAATGCTGGGCGTGGAGACACGTCCACCAACAATCAACACTGCATACCACAATGCCAGACGTGGTAGCTCACGCCTGTAATCCCAGCACTCGGGAGGCAGAGACAGGAGGATTGCTGAGTTCGCGGCGGCTTGCCTGGGCACCATAGTGAGCTCAGGGCCAGCCTGAACTACAAAGCAAGACCCTGTCTCAAAAAGCAAAAAAAAAAAAAAAAAAAAAAAGGCTGGGGGCATAAAGTGCTGGGAGTGTAGGTTTGTGGTAGAGTATCCCTGACATCCAGTACCACACATGCATGTACATAGAGACTATAATGTATGAAACAAAAATAACCTTGGGTGAGATTAATGTAGAGGTAAACAGTAAATTTAATGGCATAGGAATGTCATCATATCTTAGAATGAAAGAAGAATCTTAAATGAAAAGAAGGGGATCTGGGTGTGGTGGTGCATGCCTGTAATACCAGCCTCTAGGAGGATGAAGCAGGAGAATCAGCACATTTGAGGCTATTCTGAGCTACATAGAAAGTTCATGAGCAGCCTAAAGTACATGGCAAGGTTCAGACTCAGAAGAAAAAAAAAACCAAACCCCCCAAGACGTGTCTCATACTGGTACAAATTCTCAATATTGAGTGTGATCATGATGTGTATATAAAATGTACTGATAAAGAATTCAATTTTTTTTTAAAAAAAAGGGAAGAAAAAAGTGAGTGGTGCAACAATTTCAAGAAGCCCAATATACATGTGAGTAGAGTTTGTATTAGTGATTAGAGTCCCTAAAGAAGAAAAGGCCAGGGAACACAAATGGTTGTGGAATTAAACACCTAAACATTTCCAAAACTGGATGAAAAATTTCAGCCCACATTCTCAAAAGTTCAGCAAAATGCAAGGCACAAGAAACATGGAGAAACCATAGCGAGACACATCTTAACAAAGTCTCTGTGCCAGTGATAAGAGGGAAAAAAGATGCTGTAGACAAAGGAACAGGGAAAATGAGAATCACAGCAGGTCTCTTGTTGGAAGTGACACAAGGGAGAAGACAACAGCAGGGACGTCTGGAGGTGCCCTTCTACCTGAAGGTGTCTTGTCACCATAGACTACCGCATGATAGAAATATTTTTCAAAAATCAAAAACAAAGATTTATCACCCGTCGAGGCCCAGAGCACAGGCTACAGTGGAAACCGGCCCGACAGAAGGGATTACAGCCCAAGCGTGGATCTACGCTAGGGAGTGAGGAGCACTGAAAATGGCAACTGCTCAGGTGAATATATGGGGCACGGTGTTGTTCTTTATTTATAAGGTAGCTGAAGAAATAACAATTGTGCTGTGTTGTTTTTCTTTTTCTTTTTTTAGTGATAGTGGAGATTGAATTTGGGGCATTTGCCCTGAGCTACATCCCTTACCTTATTGTACAATGAGGTGTCCAATAACCCAGGCATTCGGTCCTTCACTGAACTGCTGGGTGTCTGTGCTAGGAGCTGTTCTTGGTGTTGGGGACACCAGAGCAAAATTGGGTCTCTCCAGTCACAGAGCACACACCAGTGGGAACATCAGTCCATAGCATGATCAGGGTTGTGGAGAATGTAAGACGTGGGACAGGGAAAAGCATTTAGGCCAGCGATGGTGAACCTTTCAGAGCTTTCAATGTTGACAAGTAGCTGGCTGTGGCACCTGTGCTATAGTTTAGCCACCACTAGGTTAAACTCAGACCAAAGACAGTAATTGGAATTTTTTTCTTTTTTGTTTGAGACAGTGTCTTGCTATGTAGTTCAGGTTTAACTCAGTGCGTAGTCCAGGTTGGTCTCGAACTTGTGTCGATCCTCCCGCCTCAGCTTTCTAAATGCTGGTATTACAGGCATGTGCTACCACACTTGGCTTGTGATTGAAATTTTAAGAAAGGTATCCAGGATGGGCCTGGTTCCCCAAGAAGGTGACCTACAAAGAGATTTGGAGCCTACTTGTCCCCTAAATGTCTGAGCTGTTCCCACAGGGAGAGAGGTGGTAGGTCTCCTCATGGCGAATGAGGGATGAGCCCAGGGGGAATTACAGGGCTTGGGCACCAGTCAAGGGCTGGTGGTGGGACCTGGTGAGCTTTATTTAGCAGCACTGGGGTAGGTTTGCAGTTCGGTCCAGTACCTCTGAGAATTGCCCAGCAGCACGTGACAAGTCAGAGACCTCTGAAGACAGCTGTGGACCGGGGGGGCGGGGGCGTCCAAGAAGTCATGGGGCTGATCTTACCAGTATCATTTTGCAGGGCATGTAAACAGGTCATCTCTAAATGTCTAAACATATTGTATTCTTATTTTAGCTATATTGAGTTGGATGTGTAAATACTTGAGTTTGGCCCTGGGGTGGGCTTTGAGATAATATCCTGGCTACTGTGAAGGGAACACAGGGCCCAGTGACTGAGGATGTCTTTAACCCATCCATGTGTGGGGGCCAGAGAAGTGGCACTCCATGTATCAGCGCGTCGCCAGCAGCTTTCCAGATGGCACCTTCTCTTCTCTCCCCCTCCTTGGGTCTGTGCATGATGCGTGAGTCAGCCAGGCTTCTGGAATGGCAGGTCTGGGGCCCTCAGCATGCCTTACCCCTCATCTCTGTCTTCTCACCGCTTGCTTTCCCTCCTTTCACAGCCATGAAATTTTTGCATCTCGCACTTTCAGGTACCCTTAGGGCCTCCCCCTCCTTGTGTCCTGGGTTAGGTTTCCTGGCCACCTCTCCCTGCAGGAAGTTTGCCCCACCTCACTGTATCTCTGTCCCTTCCCATAACAGGGACTTGCAGTGAGCCTGCCCCACCTTTGCTCTCCACTGGCCTCATGGCTGCTCAGCTGCCCTTGCATCTGTTTTGTTTATTTGAGACAGGGACTTACTGTGTAGTTCAGAGTGGCCTCAAATACACTACGTAGCCCAGGCTGGCCTCAAACTCACGCCAATCCTGTCTCAGCCTCTTGAGTGCTGGGATTAAGGCATACACCACCATGCCCTGCTGCCCTTGCGTCTTTAGCTGGTGGGGTTTTATGCATTTGATTCTTCTGTTGTTCGTAGCCCATAAGCTTCCTAGGGGGAAGCAGGCCATCCCCTCCCCTCTGGATAACAGGTGCCCTGTGGGACTCAGTTGGAGTTACTCATCCATCTTCTTGCCACGGGTGAGGCTGGGGCTGTCACAAGGGAGATGTGCCCCAGTGCACGTCTGCTCCAGACTTGAAGAGCCAGGAACAGGAGTAACTTGCTCTGAGTCCTGGGGCCAATGAGGGGAAGCCTGTAGTGTGTGTGGGGGGCACACCTGTGTCCTGCAAGGGGGCCACAGAGGAAGGCAGCTTCAGGAAGGCCACCCCTGGGGTGCACCTTACTGATGGAGAATGGAGGTGAGGATCCTGGGGGATGGGGAGGCGAGGTGGGGTGGCCCTACCACAGGACTTGGGCCTTCTTGGACTTGGGCAGAGAGCCCTGGAGGCTCCTCTCTGGCCTTGACTTTGGGGACAGTTGTATCACATGACCATCAGAGACTATTGGCATCGTCCCTTTTTGAGACCACCATGACCTTTCCTCTAAAACCCTCGCTATGCATGTGTTCCCGTCACTAGGTGGCCTCCCTGGATGCGGTGGCCTGTGTGCTGTGGTCCTGGGACCTCAGCCTCACTGAAGCCGTGCTGCAGAGCATGGAGGCTGAGACGGCGCCGGGCCCAGGAGGCCCAGCAACAGCAGGCTGCGGATGCGAAGTGGTGTGTGCTGAGGAGCCACAGGGATGATCCTGGGCACCAGGGAGGGCGCCCTTTGACTGCATTTCCCCTCCCTTGCAGCTTGGCTTTCAAAGTGCAACAGCTGGCCAGCGAGCAGCGGCAGTGTCACAAGGCGGTAAGCAGGGAAGAATGGCGGAGGGGCGGAGGGCCCCAAAAGGCAGGCCGATGTTAGTGGCTTCTTTCCTCCTCGCCCCAGCTACAGCAGACCTACTGTGAGCTCCATCGGAGGATCTCAGAGCATGACAGGTGCCAGCAGAAGTGCCCAGCAAGGCTGAGCTCACACTGCAGGTGCGCTACTCCTGCCCTGTGCCCTGCCTCCTGCCCTTTTGCTCTGCACCAGTACGGGGTTTCCCCTTCCAGGACCAGTATTGCTGGTATCTTTGCTCTGGACCTGAGACCAGTACCCAGGGCGCTGTGGGAAATGGGTACAGTCTAGAGGTGGCTCTGAGCTGAGGGGTTGGGAGGGTGACAATGTGGCCCTTCCCTCAGGCCATCAAGGATACAGAGGCCCATGTGATTAGGTTGCAGCAGGAGGCACAGAAGACTGAGAAGCTGGCCATGGCCCGGTTGGGGCTTTGGGAGCAGAGCCAGGAGGGTGGATGGGGCTCCGGCGGGGGTGGGGGCGGACTGGGAGCTCCGAGCATTATCCTAACATCCGCACAGAGGAGGACAAGGCTCCAGAGCTGAAGTGCCAGGTCACCGAGCTTCACAACGTGTTGATGAAGGATGTGGGCAACCACATTCATGCTGACGGCAGGTTGGTGCTCAGACTGGGCCCGGGTGAGTCTGGGATGGCCGTTCCCCATGGGGACCCCGCAGGCACCCCTAGGTGGCCTCTTATCATAGACCCTTCAGGCCAGGCAGCCACCTTCCTGCACTAGCAGAACACCAATTACATGGATACCATGAACCCAGAGCACCTGAGCCCTGAGACTATCCGGATGGCGCTGCTGGGGGCACTGAGGTGGGATGGGCAGGGTGCAGGGCGGACAGGGCCCAGGCTCCACCTGAGCTCACTGGTAGTGCCTGCAGGTATGGGAAGCCCCTGGTGTTTGACTCTCGAGAAGTGGACCTGTTCCCGGTGGTGCAGTGACGGCAGGAGGCTGTGCAGCCAGGCCTGGCGCACGCGCTGCTGAGCCGTGGGCTGCTGGTGCAGGGGCGGTACGTGTCCCTGCTGCGGCCCAGCGACTGGGCAGAGTATGATCCTGCCCAGTTCCAGGAGTCGCGCCTGGAACACTTCCGCCTCTTCTTTGTCACGCAGGTGTGGTGGCCACTGACTGAGCAACTTCAAGTGCTGCTCCCCGTGCGCGTGCAGCTGCCCAAGAGAGGTCTCTAGTGCCACCCCCAATGAAGCGCACACTGTATCCCCGACTGTACCATACAGATCCCAACTGCTGGACACTGGCTTACTGGCCTGGCCGGGAGCCCTGCTGGGCAAAGGCCAACGATCAGGAGCCAGGCTGATGGGACCCATGGATGGAGAGACAGGGTAAAACGTAGTCAACTTTATTCTCCTTAAACCACAAAATAGAGTCTTTGGTTGTACAAACATCACTAGTTACAGTCTTGC
Source organism: Thryonomys swinderianus (assembly GCA_004025085.1). NCBI lineage: Eukaryota > Metazoa > Chordata > Mammalia > Rodentia > Thryonomyidae > Thryonomys > Thryonomys swinderianus. Next base: position 6,354 of record PVIC010007836.1, on the reverse strand, counting down.
CAAGAGATCCTGGCTTGGGAGGGGGCGGGAGTTAGAGGGCAGAACTCCTGAGGGGGTCTCTTCAAAATGCTAACACCCAGATTAAAAGACTCGGGGCAAGGGCAGTATTGGGGCTGGCAGTGCCCCCACCCCAAGTCCAGGGAGGCACCGCTCCCTAGGAGGGCACAGGGCCCAGGCCACGGCGCCCTGGCCGCATGGCTCGGCGGCTGCTGCATAGCGTCATGTCTTCAGGGCCCATGGCACCTGGTGAGGGCCTTCCCAGGAGCACCAGGGCCACCTCTCCGTCTTCCTCTTGTGGGCCTGGGTGGAAGATAGGGACGGGGACAGGGACACCATGAGCCCTGCATGGCCAAAGAACCGAGGAGCTCACCCCTAGCTAGGTGCCAACTCACCGGGGCTGGGAGATGGTTCCAAGGACCTCAATTCCTCCACAAAGTCTGGTGACTGCAGTGGGGAGAAAGGCTGGTCAGGGCCAATTCCAGAACAGCATGGCTGTTCTGAAACCACCTACATGGACTCGGCTGGCTCCTGGGCTCTGAGGCTCACAGAGCTGGGTTCGGTCAGGGCAGAGCTAGGCTGAAATGGCAGGTAGTGGGAAGACCCCACACCAGAGAAACAGGGCACAGAAGCAGACAGAAAGGGGGTGGACAGAAGGGTGGCATGAAAGCTGCAACTGGGCCCATGCGCATGTTCGTGCAGAGGAGCGGCCTGGAGGCACCAATACCTGAATGTCATAGACAGGCCTGGAAGAAGGGAGGGCGGCAAACGCCCTGTAGTCAAACTTCTTTCCAGACAAAGGCTTGAAAGGACAGCGTGAGGGGAGAAGAGGCAGACAGAATGCGAGGGAGAGGTGAGGACAGTGGGTGGGGGCAGTCTGGACCCCCACCCCTGTGCCAAGGGGGTGCAGGGCAAAGTGACAGCCTGTGGCTCCTCACCAGGCGTCCGGGCGAGGTGCTGGTCTGGAGGCTGATGTCTGGAGGGACAAGAAGCCAGTGTTGGGAGAGGCCTACCGGGCAGGCTGAGCCCTCCCCTCCCCCCAGACACACATACCTTCCAAGGGGGTAGGCGATGGGGTGGGAGCAGGTGATGGGGCTTCAGCTAGACGCTCTAGAGGCCCTCGCTTGCTCCGGCCTTCCTGGGACTTGCTGAGAACCATCTGTGCTCGAAGGGCATCCTGCTCCAGAGACTTCATCCTGCAACAAGTAGTGAGTGGGCAAACCTGGGCCCTCTGTGTGGTGGTGGTGGGGCGGCAGGGCCTGGGTGTACCTAGCTGCCCTCCACAGTGCCCGCTTCTCAGCCTCTAGGGCCCGGCGCTCTGCAGGGGACAGGGCCCGCTCAGGCACAGGCAGCTCTGGGCTCTGCATGCGCAGCCTCTCCTGATGGCGCCTCTCTGCTTTGGCTGTCCGCACAGGGGCACTGCCCACAATGGGTGGGGGGGATGCCGGGCTGGATCTGTGGAAGGAGACAAAGCTTACTGCAAGCAAGGGCACACACTGGGCAAGGCTGGGGTGTGGTGCTGCCCTCACCCTCCTGCAGGGGTCGGGCTGGCCCAGGGTGGCTCTTCCTCCTGCGGCTCCTCATCCAGGGCCTCCCCATCCAGGGGCAGGCCCACGGTGGGGCCCACGGCTGCAGCCTCCTCCTCCCGCAGCATCTGCACTCTCTTCTGCTGCAACTTGCGGGCTGTGGGAGACAGGCGGGTCAGGCCAGGGCAGGCAGCTGTCCTCGCGCCCTTCCCACCGCTGCACCACTCACCTTCCTCCTCCTGCATCTTCCGAAGGTCATCAGCACCCACTAGTGACACACGTTTTGGGGGGCCCTCGGCCTGGGGCACTCGCACCTCCAACTCAAAGTACTTCTGCCGCTCACGGAATGACAGGTGCTCAGGGGAGGCCGCTGGCCCTGGTGCAGGAGGCTGAGAAGAGAGGGCCCTGAAACCTGGCGGGGGTCCCCCCAGGGGCACAAGCTGGGCACCCACACTACATGCATGGAAGAAGGGCATTGTTCCCTACACACCTGGGTAGCACCATCCTCAGGAGGGTGTGCAGTGGGCACTGCCGCAAAGGTCCTGTAGGCCTGCTTCACATTGCCCAGCAGCTCATCCGGGGAAGGCGGCTAGGGGACAGAGCTCTCGTGAGCTGGGCTAGGGCTGCTGTCCCTGCTGTAGGCACCCACCCAGCCACCAGCTCTCCATACCGATTTCCAACCCCAGCCACCATCCTGCCTAGGACGAAAGCTTTGTCACCCACCCCTACCCAAAGTGGGACAGGACACTCACAGAGCAGGGACCACCTCTGCCCCTAGGGGCTGGGGAGCCCCTTGGCCAGGCCTGAGCCAATGGCTGGATCACCCCTGGTTTTGTCTGCAAAGGGCAGGGGTGGGGGCCAGAGGTCCAGGAATAGGGTGGGAGGGAGGGGAGGAGGAAGGGAAAAGGAGAGAGGGAGAAAGGAAGGGGATGGAGAGAAAGAGAGAGAGATGGAGCCAAGATGGATAGCAGGGATGGGGTGGACACTCACCGAATGCCTCAGCCTTTGAGAGGATAAGGCTGGGAGCAGGACTCCGGAGGAGCCCTTGCGTGCTCCCCACACTGCAGTGCACAGGAGGGGTTCCATGGCCTGGCCCTCCCCCTGCAGCAGGCAGGGCTAGGGTGCCAGGGCAAGGGCCGAGCCCCTCTGGGTACACAAGCCCAAGATCTGTACCCTCCCTCAGAGGTCAGCTCCGGTCAGGAAGGTGTGCCCATCAAGGGGCATGGTCTTCCGACAGCACCCTGCTAGGGGCTCTGTGTATCAGCAACCAACTGCAGGCCCTGTGCAGCACCTGTGCGGGGATGCTCACCTGCTGGCTACTGGGAGAACAGGGGGCTGAAGTCATTTTCCCTCCAGGTGTCCCAGGTGGTACCTGAAAAGGTAGGGGAGGACCAGGCAGGGTTCCCAAGGAGGAAGCGGGGTAGGGACAGGCGGCAGACAGCACAGGAGTTCCTCCTCAGCTGGCTGAGCCTGGCGGATTGTTCACAGCTGTGCCCCTCTCTATCAGAGGATGCTGGGCGCCTGTCTCACCTGAGGATTTCCCTCTTGGGGTTGTGGCAGAGGAGGGTCAGTGTCCAAAAGGTCCTGAACAGGCTCCCTTGGCCTCCAGGCCCTTCCTGGGTCTCCAGTCTCTCTGCTACTAGGGCAGCACCCTGGCCAACCTCCCTAACCCAAATACTCCCATCCTGCAGGTCTCCCAGGGGCTGACTAGGCACTCCCTTTGGGAAGGAATGAGAGTCCAATGTCCTTCCTGCCGAACCCCGGGCCCAGCCCCAGCCCCAGCCCCCTCCCCATGGCTCTGCACAGCCACTCCCCCAGCATCTCATGTATGCCAGTCACACCAGGAACCCTGGGTGGGTCTGTAGCCTCCAGCTGCCTTGTCCCTACTGAAAGCCTCTCTGCTTGCCACAGGCTGAGCTCAAAGTCCCCCATACCCAGCTGGTTGGTGAGGACCAGGGCAGTGAAAAGAGGACAGCGATGTTCACAGGACTCCCTCTTTACCTTATGCCCTCAGCTAAGTCAGGGGACAACACCTGCCTTGCATGATTAAGAACGCAAATTAACGGTGGCAGATACTGCCAGGTTACAAGGCTGAGCTCGTACAGGGCAACTACAGACCCAAGGTGGCCTCCTGCAATCCGGCCTGTGGCCCCACCCGAAGGTTCCCATAGCACTTGTCTGGCTGGCAGCACCCCCCCCCCCCCACGAAGGGAGAGAGTTAAGGCAAAGGAGACCAACAGGCAAGTGAGTAGACAGGTGGGCAGAGGGTGCAACGCAGCGGACACTGAACACTGACCCTCTGCATGTTGCCAGTGCTGGGAACAGCAGCTAGGGCACGGTAGTCCAGTCTCAGGGGCTCTGGACTCTGAACCTGCAAGGCAGAGAAGACACCATGCTAGCAGGGACTGTAGGTGCCAGGGGCATGGCTGCTGCACAAGTGTTTTCACCCCAACAGTGCTTGATGGAAGAGGCAGCCCAGGGCTCTTAATCAGCCATGTAGGACTCACCGTGGCCTCCGTAGCCTCAGACCCCCAGGGCAGGGTGGGACCAGGCAGTTCCTTTTCCTGTGAGCAAAGCAGACTCAATCAGAACCTCGAACCTCAGGCCCTGGGCCTGGGGCTGCCAGCTAAACTGGTCCTGACCTTGCCTGGGCCCTCGGGACTTAGTTCTCGGTCGATGGATGAGATGCTTTCCAGGCTGTTCCGGTGGCTGATTCCTGCCGCAAAGGGGTTGGCAATGACACCTGGGGACACCTAAGAGGAGAAGAGTAGGGGTCCCTGTTCGCAAGGTCCCACCCCCAGGGCAGGCTGAAGCTGGGCCCAGGGCAAGCCAGCAACTCACACAGTGGGCACAGCCCACACGCCTGAGGTGGGAGCAACCAGCTGGGCCAGGGACTCAGGCGAGTGGCGCACCTGCCCACAGGGCTGCTTGTGGGTAAAGGCCGTGAATGTGCAGGGTGGGGCTGTGGGATGGGCAGAAAAGACTGACTGGCACAAAGAATGGGGAAAACCAAGACAGCAAAGAAGGGAGAAAAGAAAAGGGAGAAAGCTGCGAGTCTGTGGCACAGACTGATGTGTCCAGACAGACATGTTGCGCCCAGGATGTGCAACGTGGGTGCTGAGTGAGGGGCTAAAACTAAAGTCCTGTTGCAAGAGGAAACCCAGGTTTTCCTAAGCCTCAAGGAGCAAGATCATCTATCAAAATTCAGAGTGTACAAAGCATGGTACATGCCTATAACCCCAGCTACTTGGGAGGCTGAAGCAGGAGGATTACAGTTCAGCCCAGCCTGGTACAGGCAACTTAGTGAGATCCTGTCTTGAAACAAATAGGAAAACACAAACCAAGCTGTATGTTATTGTTGCAAAAACTACTGAGATAATAAGAAAGAGATTGGGCAAACAAATTTAAGCACAGAGAGCAGCTGCTGAAACCTGGGAGACAGAATTTAGTTAAAAGTGTCAAGCAGGCCCTGGGAGACTGTCATAATAAAGGTACCTTTACAAAAATAATGCCAACAGTCCTTAACAGTAAACCCTAAACAATGAGCAGCTTCACAAAGAAAGCAAAGATTGCTACAGATACGAGCTCTGGATCAACACAAATGGGAGGCATAACTGTATGTCTTTTAGATCTTGATAACACTAGTAGATCAGAGGACAATAGTAAACAAGGTTCCTACTTTCTCAGCTTCTGGAATAATGTGGTCAGAAAGCTACTGAGCAAGAGATGCAGCAGGCCCAGCAGGATGGGGAGCACTGTCTCACACACACAGGAACCACATGGAACATAAAAGCCATGAGGACAAGGAAAGCCGGTTTCCCATGTCGGAGAAGACCACTTACACAGAGAAGGTGACCCATGGGCTGACTGGAAAGCAGATAGCACCATAAGGCAACTCAGGTTTCCAGGGGTCCAGAAATAACCAGACAGCAATGTTCACATGGTCCACAGTGCTAGCCATGGAGAGGTTGCTAGACCACAGCACCTTTGTTTCAGCCCAGCATAGAGACCTTGGCTTCTAAGCATCACTTTCCACTAAGAGGAACCTGTATTCCCTGGAGAAGTGGCCAAACTGAGCTGGGCAGCAAAGTACAAGAGAGGCTAATGTGTCCTGGTATTTAGAGAGCAAAGACATACTCACAGCAGGTTGGTGGTATCAAAAGGACTCGGGCCTGGCCTGAAGTGCCTTCCACAGCCCTAAGGTAGCATCAAAATAAACTGTGACAACAGACTGTCAGCTGTGAAACTAAATGGAACCTGAGTCCACACTAAAGGATGAGCAGATGACACAAATGGGAGGGGAAGCCAAGGGATGCAGAGGGAGTGACGAGTTGGGACAGGGTTCAGCAGCTACCCTGGAATTCACTCAGGCGGTCTACAGGCACTCAGCCTTGTGGGCAGCGCAGTGAGGAACAGGAGAGTCAGACACTCTCCCAGCACGTCCTGAGTGTTTATCTTGTTTACACCATGTAAGTCAAGAGCTGTCTGTACTAGAAGCTGGGGCCAGTGTGACCAGGAGAAAGTTGCACAGAACAGAATCCACAAGAAGACAAGTTCAGAAGAGGAGAGAATTATCTTCTTAGTATCAAATATGTGAAAAAGTGGGGCCGGAGGGTTAGCTCAGTGGTTCTGGCACCTGCCTTGCAAGCGCAAGGACCTGAGTTCAATCCCCGGTAACCACATATAATGCTGGGCGTGGTGGCTCACGCCTGTAATCCCAGCACTCGGGAGGCAGAGACAGGAGGATTGCTGAGTTCGCGGTGGCTTGCCTGGGCACCATAGTGAGTTCAGGGCCAGCCTGAACTACAAAGCGAGACCCTGTCTCCAAAAA
>PVIC010007835.1:0-50953 GCA_004025085.1 Thryonomys swinderianus | reverse complement strand
TGTTGCTAGAAAAGAGAGGCTTCTGTCAGTTAGGTGTAAGCCAAGCTTTTGAAGTGGAAAACAGGCATTTTCCACCTCTGTCTTCAGGCTCTAAGGTTCCAAACACACATAGCACTGCGCCAGGCCTGCTTTCTACAAAGGGATTTGAGGTCATAGTTGGAAATTCACTACCGCAGACAAAGATAGTCTAAAGGAACAATCTCTTGCTTCTTGGTGGAATACAGAAAAGAGCAGGGAGTAGTAATTTCCACTCCGTACCTGAAATTCACTTCAAAAAAACCAGCTCCGTATTCCAGGTGTTTCTCTATGAGAGAATGATCTACGTAAATCACTGCAGATGCCATTGGCTTGAATGGAGCTTGGAGTCAAAAGGAGATATCCATCGGTGAAATAGCACACCTAGTCCAGACACTTAGGAAGATGGCAGTGTGCTGTTTTTCATTCACACTCTAACCATGAGAACATTACAACTGTTTCTTCACCCGTTGCCCGTAAAAAGAGTGCGGGATTTCAATAAAAAGCCAGAGTTCTCCTCAGGCACAGGGTAGCTGGAGAATCACTCCCTTCCTACTGTTGAATTTAAGGCACAGATTGAGCAGGGAGTACAGTCCTACTCAGATTCTGAAGATCAGTTTGTATCAAGACATTATGAATTCCAGCTTTTCCTTGTGGAGATTAAGAACCTGATATACCAGTCGGACGTGGTGGCTCACGCCTGTCATCCCAGCACTCGGGAGGCAGAGACAGGAGGATTGCTGAGTTCGCGGCGGCTTGCCTGGGCACCATAGTGAGCTCAGGGCCAGCCTGAACTACAAAGCGAGACCCTGTCTCAAAAAGCAAAAAAAAAAAAAAAAAAAGAACCTGATATACCAGATTCTCACATACATTTGCTTGGATATTGCTTGCAAACAGAGGCATCTGGCAATTAGTTGTAATCCAAGCCTTAGATGTGGAAAACAGACGTTCTCCACCTCTGTCCTCAGGCTCTAATGATCCAAACACACAGAGCAGTGCACCATTACTCGTTTCTACAGTGGAATTATGACGTCACAATTGGACCTTCACTTCTGAAGACAAAGGTAGTGTAATGGAACAAACTCATGCCTCCTCTCGTTAAAAGGAAAAGAGCCAGGAGGTAGATATTTCCAATCCATTTCTGAAACTGACATCGCAAACAGCAGTTCTGAGTTCCAGATGTTTCTCTTTGAGGGATTAATCTATAAATATCACTCCAGCCTCCATTCACTTGAATGGAGCCTGTGGTCAAAATGAGATATCCACCCGTGGAATAGCTCTCACAATCCAGGGATTTCAGAAAGAGTCAGTGTGCTTTTCTCGATTCTGATTCTAACAATCAGAACATTATGTCTGTTCTCCACCGTTTGCCTCTACAAAGAGTACAGGAGTTCATGAAGCCACAGTTCTCCACGGGCACAGGGTACATGCAGAATCAGACGGTACATGCAGAATCAGACGGTTCCTGCACTTGCAAATAATGCTTAGAGTGAGCAGGGAGTGCAGTCCCAGTCATGTTCTGACAATCAGTTTACAGCAACACAGTGTGAATTCCACCTTTTTATTGGGGTGATTAAGGCCCTGATATCCCAGATTCTCCCTTTCGCTTCCTTGGATGAAGATAGAAAAGAGAGGCATCCTGGAATTAGGTTCAATCCAAGCCTTTCAGGTGGAAAACTGGCATTTTCCACCTCTGTCTTCAGGCTCTAAGGTTCCAAACACACATAGCACTGCGCCAGGCCTGCTTTCTACAAAGGGATTTGAGGTGGTGGTTGGACATTCACTACCGCAGAAAACATAGTCTAAAGGAACAATCTCTTGCCTCTTGGCAGAAAACAGCAAAGAGCACGGAGGTAGTAATTTCCACTCCGTACCTGAAATTCACTTCAAAAAAAAACAGCTCCGTATTCCAGTTGTTTCTCTATGAGAGAATGTTCTACGTAAATCACTGCAGATGCCATTCGCTTGAAAGGAGCTTGTGGTCAAAAGGAGATATCCACCCGTGGAATAGCACTAATAGTCCAGAGACTAAGGAAGGAGGTAGTGTGCTGTTTTTCATTTTGATTTTAACCATGAGAACATTACAACTTTTTCTTCACTCCTTACCCATACAAAGAGTGCGGGATTTCAATAATAAGCCAGAGTTCACCTCAGGCACAGGGAAGCTGGAGAATCACTCCGTTCCTACTCTTTAATTTAAGTCACAGATGGAGCAGGGAGTAGAGTCCTACTCAGATTCTGAAGATCAGTTTGTAGCAAGACGGTGTGAATTCCAGATTTTGCTTGTGGAGATTAAGAACCTGATATCCTAGGTCCTCACATACACTTGCTTGGATGTTGCTAGCAAACAGAGGCATCTGGCAATTAGTTGTAATCCAAACCTTAGATGTGGAAAACAGACATTTTCCACCTCTGTCTTCAGGCTCTAATGGTCCAAACACAGAGCAGTACACCATTACTCATTTCTATAATGGGATTATGATGTCACAATTGGACCTTCACTTCTGAAGACAATGGTAGTGTAATGGAACAAACCCATGCCTACCGTCGTTAAAAGGAAAAGAGCAGAGAGGTAGACATTTCCAATCCATTCCTGAAACTGACCTCACAAGAAGCAGTTCTGAACACCAGGTGTTTCTCTTTGAGGGAGTAATGTATGACTATCACTCAAGCTGCCATTCGCTCAAATGGAGCTTGTCGTCAAAATGATATATCCACCCGTGGAATAGCTCTCACAGTCCAGGGATTTCAGAACGGGGCAGTGTGCTTTTCTCGATTCAGATTTTAACATTCAGAACATTACATCTGTTTCTCCAGCGTTTGCCTCTACAACGAGTACAGGATTTCAAGAAGCCAGTGTTCTAGACAGGCACAGGGTACATGCAGAATCAAACTGTTCCTGCTCTTGCAAATAATGCTTAGAGTGAGCAGGGAGTGCAGTCCCACTCATGTTCTGAAAATCAGTTTACAGCAACACGGTGTGAATTCCACCTTTTTATTGGGGAGATTAAGTCCCTGATATCCCAGACTCTCCTTTCGCTTTCTTGAATGGTGCTAGAAAATAGAGGCATCTTGGAATTAGGGGCAATCCAAGCCTTTTATGTGGAAAACTCGCATTTTCCATCTCTGTCTTCAGGCCTTCACCATCCAAATTATCATATCAGTGCACCAGGACTCGTTTCTACAATGGGATTATGATGTCATAATTTAACTTACACTACTGTAGCCAAAGGTAGACTAAAAGAACCAACTTTTGCTCCTGGTTTTAAATGGCAAAGAGCAGTGAAGGAGGAATTTCCATTCCGTTCATGAAACTGACTTCACAAGGAGCGGGTCTCAGTTCCACTTGTTTCTCTTTGAGGGAGTAATATATCAATATCACTCTAGTTGCCATTCGGTTTAATGCAGCTTGTGAGCAAAATGAGATATCCAGCGGTGGAATAGCACTCCTTGTCCAGAGATTTAGGAAGGAAGCATTGTGCTTTTTCCTTCAGATTCTAACCTTCACATCATTAGGACACTTTCTCCAGCATTTGTCAGTACAAAGAGTGCGGGATTTCAATAAGAAGCCAGATTTCTCCTCAGGCACAGTGAGTGTGGAGAATCAATCTGTTCCTTCTCTGGAAAATAAGGCACATAGTGAGCAGAGAATACAGTCCCACTCAGTTTCTGAAAATCAGTTTATAGCAACACCTTGTGAATTCCAGGTTTTGCTTGGGGAAATTCAGCCACTGATATCCCAGGTTCTCTCTTTCACTTGCTTGGATGTCGCTAGATAAGAGAGGCATCTGGCAATTAGGTGTAAGCCAAGCCTTTGAAGTGGAAACCAGGCATTTTCCACCTATGTCTTCAGGCTCTAAGGTTCCAAACTCACATAGCACTGTGCCAGGCCTGCTTTCTACAAAGGGATTTCAGGTCCTAGTTGGAATTTCACTACCGCAGGGAAAGGTAGTCTAAAGGAACAATCTCTTGCCTCTTGGCAGAAAACATCAAAGAGCAGGGAGGTAGTAATTTCCAATCCGCTCCTGAAATTCACTTAAAAAAAAAAAAAACAGCTTCGTATTCCATGTGTCTCTCTGTGAGAGAATGATCTTCGTAAATCAGTGCAGATGGCATTCCCTTGAATGGAGCTTGGGGTCAAAAGAAGATATCCACCCGTGGAATAGCACTCCTAGTATAGAGACTTAGGAAGGAGGCAGTGTGCTGTTTTTCATTCAGTTTCTAACCATGAGAACATTACAACTGTTTCTTCAATCTTTCCCTGTACAAAGAGTGCGGGATTTCAATAGAAATCCAGAGTTCTTCTCAGGCACAGAGTAGCTTTAGAATCACTCCCTTCCTACTGTTGAATTTAAGGCACAGATTGAGCAGGGAGTACAGTCCTACTCAGATTCTGAAGATCAGTTTGTAGCAAGACGGTGTGAATTCCAGCTTTTGCGTGTGGAGATTAAGAAACTGATATCCCAGGTCCTCACATACATTTGCTTGGATGTTGCTAGCAAACAGAGGCATCTGGCAATTAGATGTAATCCAAGCCTTAGATGTGGAAAACAGACATTTTCCACCTCTGTCTTCAGGCTCTAATGATCCAAACACACAGAGCAGTGCACCATTACTCATTTCTACAATGGGATTATGACGTCACACTTGGACCTTCACTTCTGAAGACAAAGGTAGTGTAATGGTACGACGTCATGCCTCCTGTCGTTCAAAGGAAAAGAGCAGGGAGGTAGACATTTCCAATCCATTCCTGAAACTGACGTCACAAAAAGCAGTTCTGAGTTCCAGGTGTTTCTCTTTGAGGGAGTTATCTGTGAATATCACTCCAGCTGCCATTCGCTTGAATGGAGCTTGTGGTCAAAATGAGATATCCACCCATGGAATAGCTCTCACCGTCCAGGGATTTCAGAAAGAGGCAGTGTGCTTTTCTCATTCAGATTCTAACCGTCACAACATTAGGACACTTTCTCCACCGTTTGACAATACAAAGAGTGTGGGATTTCACTAAGAAGCGAGAGTTCTCCTCAGGCACATTAAACAGGGAGAATCAATTTGTTTCTGCTCTTGAAAGTAAGGCAGAGAGTGAGCCGGAAGTGCAGTCCCACTCATATTCTGAAAATCAGTTTACAGCAACACGGTATGAATTCCACCTTTTTCCTGGGGAGATTTAGGCCCTGATATCCCAGATTCTCCCATTCACTTTCTTGGATGATGCTAGAAAATAGAGGCATCTGGCAATTAGGTGTAATCCAAGCCTTTGAAGTGGAAAACAGGCATATTCCACCTCTGTCTTCAGGCTCTAAGGTTTCAAATACACATAGCACTGGGCCAGGCCTGCTTTCTACAATGGGATTTCAGGTCATAGTAGGGCTTTCACTACCGCCGACAAAGTAGTCTAAAGGAATAATCTCTTGCTTCTCGTCGGAAAACAGCAAAGAGCAGGGAGGAACTAATTTCCACTCCATTCCTGAAACTGACTTCAGAAAATTGAGGTCCGTATTCCAGGTGTTTCTCTTTCAGGGAGTAATATATCAATATCACTCTAGTTGCCATTCGGTTGAATGCAGCTTGTGGGCAAAATGAGATATCCAGCTGTGGAATAGCACTCCTTGTCCAGAGATTTAGGAAGGAAGCAATGTGCTTTTCTCCTTCAGATTCTAACTATGAGATGGTTAGGACTGTTGCTACACCATTTGTCAGAACAAAGTGCGGGATTTCAATAAGAAGCCAGAGTTCTCCTCAGGCACAGGGAACTTGGAGAATCAATCCGTTCCTACTCTTGAATTTAAGGCACAGATTGAGCAGGGAGTACAGTCCCACTCAGATTCTGAAGATCAGTTTATAGCAACAACCTGTGAATTCCAGCTTTTCCTTGGGGAGATTCAGCCACTGATAACCCAGGTTCTCCCTTTCACTTGCTTAGATGTTGCTAAGAAGAGAGAGATATCTGGCAATTAGGTGTAATCCAAGCTTTGAAGTGGAAAACAGGCATTTTCCATCTATGTCTTCAGGATCTAAGGTTCCAACAACACAGAATAGTGTGCCATTTCTCCTTTCTACAACTGGATTATGACATCACAATTGGACTTTCACTACGGAAGACAAAGGTAGAGTAATGGAACAAACTCATGGTTCCTGTCGTTAAATGGAAACAGCAGGGAGGTAGAAATTTCCACTCCATTCCTGAAACTGACCACACAAAAAGCAGTTCTGAGTTCCAGTTGTTTCATTTCAGGAAGTAATCTACGAATATCACTCCAGTTGCCATTCAAATGAATGGAGCTTGTGGTCAAAAGGAGATATCCACCTGTAGAATAGCACTACTACTCCAGAAACTTAGGAAGGAGGCAGTGTGCTGTTTGTCATTCAGATTCTAACCATGAGAACATTACAACTGTTTCCTCACTCCTTGCTCGTACAAAGAGTGCGGGATTTCAATAATAAGCCAGAGTTTGTCTCAGGCACAGGGAAGCTGGAGAATCACTCCCTTCCTACTGTTGAATTTAAGGCACAGATTGAGCAGGGAGTGCAGACCTACTCAGATACTAAAGATCAGTTTGTAGCAAGACGGTGTGAATTCCAGCTATTGCTTGTGGAGATTAAGAACCTGATATCCCAGGTCCTCACATACATTTGCTTGGATGTTGCTAGCAAACAGAGGCATCTCTCAATTAGTTGTAATCCAAGCCTTAGAAGTGGAAAACAGACATTTTCCACCTCTGTCTTCAGGCTCTAATGGTCCAAACACACAGAGCAGTGCACCATTACTCATTTCAACAATGGGATCATGATGTCACAATTGGACCTTCACTTCTGAAGACAAAGGTAGTGTAATGGAACAAACCGAGGCCTCCTGTCATTAAAAGGAAAAGAGCAGAGAGGTAGACATTTCCAATCCATTCCTGAAACTGACCTCACAAAAAGCAGTTCTGAATTCCAGGTGTTTCTCTGAGGGAGTAATCTATGAATATCACTCCAGCTGCCCTTCACTTGAATGGAGCTTGTGGTCAAAACGAGATATCCACCCGTGGAATAGCTCTCACAGTCCAAAGATTTCAGAAAGAGGCAGTGTGCTTTTCTCGATTCAGATTCTAACATTCAGAACATTACATCTGTTTCTCCACCGTTTGCCTCTACAAAAAGTGCAGGATTCCATGAAGCCACAATTCTCCACAGGCACACGGTACATGCAGAATCAAACTGTTCCTGCTCTTGCAAATAATGCTTAGAGTGAGAAGGGATTGCAGTCCCACTCATGTTCTGAAAATCAGTTTACAGCAACACGGTGTGAATTCCACTTTTTCTTGGGGAGATTAAGGTCCTTATATCCCAGATTCTCCCATTCACTTTCTTGGATGATGCTAGAAAATAGAGGCATCTTGGAATTAGGTGCAATCCAGGCCTTTGAAGAGGAAAACATACATTTTCCACCTCTGTCTTCAGGCTCTAAGTTTCCAAACTCACATAGCGCAGCGCCAGGCCTGCTTTCTACAATGGGATTTGAGATCATAGCTGGACTTTCACTACCGCAGACAAAGGTAGTCTAAAGAAACAATCTCTTGCCTCTTAGGCGAAAACAGCAAAGAGCAGGGAGGTAGTGATTTCCACTCCATTCCTGAAATTGACTTCAAATAAAGCAGCTCCGTATTCCAGGTGTTTCTCTGTGAGAGAATAATCTACCTAAATCACTGCAGATGCCATTCTCTTGAATGGAGCTTGGGGTCAAAAGGAGATATCAACCCATGGAATAGCACTCATAGTCCTGAGATTTAGGAAGGAGGCAGTGTGCTGTTTTTTATTCAGATTCTAACCATGAGAACATTACAACTGTTTCTTCACTCTTTGCCAGTACAAAGAGTGTGGGATTTCAATAATAAGCCAGAGTTCTCCTCAGGCACAGGGAAGCTGGAGAATCACTCCATTCCTACTGTTGAATTTAAGGCACAGATTGAGCAGGGAGTACAGTCCTACTCAGATTCAGAAGCTCAGTTTGTAGCAAGACGGTGTGAATTCCAGCTTTTGCTTGTGGAGATTATGAACCTGATATCCCAGGTCCTCATATACATTTGCTTCGATGTTGCTAGCAAACAGAGGCATCTGGCAATTAGTTGTCATCCAAGACTTAGATGTGGAAAACAGACATTTCCCACCTCTGTCTTCAGGCTCTAATGGTCCAAACACACAGAGCAGTGCACCAGTACTCATTTCTACAATGGGATTATGATGTCACAATTGGACCTTCACTAGTGAAGGCAAAGGTAGTGTAATGGAACAATCTCTTGCCTCCTGTCATTAAAAGGAAAAGAGCAGGGAGGTAGAAATTTCCACTCCATTCCTGAAACTGACCTCACAAAAAGCAGGTCTGAGTTCCAGGTGTTACTCTTTGAGGGAGTAATGTATGAATATCACTCCAGCTGCCATTCGCTTGGTTGGAGCTTGTGGACAAAATGATATATCCACCCGTGGAATAGCTCTCACGGTCCAGGCAATTCAGAAGGAGGCAATGTGCTTTTCTCGATTCAGATTCTATCATTCAGAACATTATGTCTATTTATCCACCGTTTGCGTGTACAAAGAGCACAGGATTTCATGAAGCACAGTTCTCCACAGGCAACAGGTACATGCAGAATCAAACTGTTCCTGCTCTTGCAAATAAAGCTTAGGGTAAGCAGGGAGTGCCGTCCCTCTCAGGTTCTGAAAATCAGTTTATAGCAACCCGGTGTGAATTCCACCTTTTCCTTGTGGAGATTAACCCCCTGATATCACAAATTCTACCTTTCGATTGCATGGATGTTGTTAGAAAAGAGAGGCATCTTGCAATTAGTTGTAATCCAAGCCTTTGATGTGGAAAACGGGCATTTTCCACCTCTGTCTTCAGGCCTTACCTGTCCAAACAAATGTGGCACTGTGCCAGGACTTGTTTCTACAATGGGATTATGATGTCATAACTGAACTTTCACTACTGTAGACAAAGGTAGTATAAAGGAACCAACTTTTGCTCCTAGCTTTAATCAGCAAAGACCAGTGAGGGAGGAATTGCCACTCTGCTCATGAAGCTGACTTCACAAGAAGCACGCCTGCATTCCAAGTGTTTCTCTTTTGGGGAGTAATGTATGAATATCACACTAGCTACCATTCACTTGAATGGAGCTTGTGGTCAAAAGGAGATATTGAGCTGTGGAATAGCACTCCTAGTCCACAGTTTTAGGGAGGAGGAAGTGTACTTTTCTCATTCAGATTCTAACTGTCATAATATTACGACTCTTTCTCCACTGTTTGCCAGTACAAAAGTGCGTAATTTCAATAAGAAGCCAGATTTCTCCTCAGGCACAGGGAACATGAAGAAACAATCAGTTCCTACACTTGAATTTAAGGCACAGAGTGAGCAGGGAGTACAGTCCCACTCAGATCCTGAAGATCAGTTTATAGCTACATGGTTTGAATTCCAGCTTTTGCTTGTGGAGTTTAAGAACCTGATATCCCAGGTCCTCAGTTTCACTTGCTTGGAGGTTGCTAGAAAAGAGAGGAATCTGGCAATTAGTTGTAATCCAAGACTTAGATGTGGAAAACAGACATTTTCCCCCTCTGTCTTCAGGATCTAATGGTCCAAACACAGAGCAGTGCACCATTACTCGTTTCTACAATGGTATTATGATGTCACAATTGGACTATCACTACTAAAGACAAAGGTAGTGTAATGGAACAAACTCACGCCTCCTGTCATTAAAAGGAAAAGAGCAGGGAGGTAGAAATTTCCACTCCATTCCCGAAACTGACCTCACAAAAAGCAGGTCTGAGTCCCATGAGTTTCTCTTTGAGGAAGTAATCTACAAATATCACTCCAGCTGCCATTCGCTTAAATGGAGCTTGTGGTAAAATTAGATATCCACCCGTGGAAAACCTCTCACAGTCCAGGGATTTCAGAAGGAGGCAGTGTGCCTTTTATCAATTCAGATTCTAACATTCAGAACATTACATCTGTTTCTCCACCGTTTGCCTGTACAAAGAGTAGAGGATTTCATGAAGCCACAGTTCTCCACAGGAACAGGGTACATGCACAATCAAACTGTTTCTCCTCCTGCACATAATGCTTAGAGTGACCAGGGAGTGCTGTCCCACTCATGTTCTAAAAATCAGTTTATAGCAAGAAGGTGTGAAGTCCAGCCTTTGCTTGGGGAGATTAAGTCCCTGATATCCCACATTCTACCTTTCGCTTGATTGGATGGTGCTAGAAAAGAGAGGGATCTTGCCATTAGGTGTAATCCAAGCCTTTGATGCGGAAAACTGGCATTTTCCACCTCTGTCTTCAGGCCTTAACCGTCCAAACAAACATAGCAGTGCACCAGGACTCGTTTCTACATTGGGATTATGATGTCATAATTGAACTTTCACTACTGTCGACAAAGGTAGTCTTAAGGATCCAACGTTTGCTCCTGGCTTTAAACAGCAAAGAGCAATGAGGTAGGAATTTCCACTCCATTCATGAAAGTGACTTCACAAAAGCAGGTCTGATTTCCAGGTGTTTCTCATTGAGGGAGTAATATATCAATATCACTCCAGCTGCCATTCTCATGAACGGAGCTTGTGGTCAAAATGAGATATCCAGCCACGGAATACTACTCCTAGTCCAGAGTTTTAGGAAGGAGGCAGAGTGCTTTTCTTATTCAGATTCTAACCGTCATAACATTACGACTCTTTCTCCACCGTTTGCCAGTACAAAGAGTACTGCGGGATTTCAATAAGAAGCCAGAGTTCTCCTCAGGCACAGGGAATGTGGAGCATCAATCAGTTCCTACACTTGAATTTAAAGCACAGTGAGCAGAGAATACAGTCCCTCTCACATTCTGAAAATCAGTTTATGGTAAACGGTGTGAATTCCAGGTTTTGCTTTGGGAGATAAAGCCACTGGTATCCCAGGTTCTCCCTTCCACGTGCTTGGATGTTGCTAGAAAAGAGAGGCATCTGGCAATTAGGTGTAATCCAAGCCTTTAAAGTGGAAAACTGGCATTTTCCACATCTGGCTTCAGGCCTTAATGATCCAAACAAACAGAACAGTGTGCCAAGGCTCATTTCTACAATGGTATTATGAGGTCATAATTGAACTTTCACTACTGCAGACAAAGGAAATTTTAAGGAACAAACACATGCCGCCTGAAGGTAAAAGGCAAAGAGCTGTGAGGGAGTGATTTCCAATCTGTGCCTAAAACTGAGTTCAAGAAACGTATCTCCGAATTCCAGGAGTTTCTCTTTGAGGGAGTAACCTATGAAAATCACTCCAGCTGCCACTCGCTTGAATGGACCTTGGGGTCAAAAGGAGATATCCGCCCCTGGAATAACACTCCTTGTCCAGAGATTTAGGAAGGAGGCAGTGCGCTGTTCTTCATTCAGATTCTCAGCATCAGAACCTTAGGAATGTTTCTCCACCG
Source organism: Thryonomys swinderianus (assembly GCA_004025085.1). Lineage (NCBI taxonomy): Eukaryota > Metazoa > Chordata > Mammalia > Rodentia > Thryonomyidae > Thryonomys > Thryonomys swinderianus. The sequence continues at coordinate 39,512 of PVIC010007835.1, read as the reverse complement.
TTTTCCCATACAAAGAGTGCGAGATTTCAATAATTAGCCAGAGTTCTCCTCAGCACAGGGAACATGGAGAATCAATCCATTCCTACACTTGAAATTAAGGCACAGAGTGAGCTGGGAATACAGTCCCACAGAGATTCTGAAAATCAGTTTATAGCAACACGGTGTGAATTCCAGTTTTTGCTTGTGGAGAATAAGCCCGTGATATGTCAGTTTCTCCCTTTCACTTGCTTGGATGTTGCTAGAAAACAGAGGCATCTGGCAATTAGGTGTAATGCAAGCATTTGATGTGGAAAACAGACATTTAATACCTCTGTCTTCTGGCTCTAATGGTCTAAACACACAGAGCAGTGTGCCACTACTCGTTTCTACAATGGGATTATGACGTCATAATTGGATTTTCATACTGAATACAAAGGTAGTGTAAAGGAACAAACTCATGCCTCATATTGTTAAAACCCACAGAGCAGGGAGGTAGAAATTTCCACTCCGTTCTGAAACTGACCTCACCAAAAGCAGATCTTAGTTCCAGGTGTTTGTCTTTGTGGATATAATCTACGAATATCACTGTAGCTGCCATTCGCTTGAATGGAGCTTATGGTCAAAATGAGATATCCACGCGTGGAATACCTCTCACAGTCCAGGGATTTCATAAGGAGTCAGTGTGCTTTTCTCGATTCAGATTCTAACATTCAGAACAATACGTCTGTTTCTCCACCATTTGCCTGTACAAAGAGTACATGATTTCATGAAGCCATAGTTCTCCATAGGCACAAGGTACATGCAAAATCAAACTGTTCCTGATCTTGAAAATAATGCTCAGAGTGATCAGGCAGTGCAGTGCCACTCTGAAAATCAGTTTACAGCAACACGGTGTGAATTCCAGCTTTGGGAGTTTAAGACCCTTAATCCCAGAATCTCAGTTTCACTTGTTTAGATGTTGCCAGAAAAGATAGGCATCTGGCAATTAGTTATAATCCAAGATTTGAAGTGGAAAACAGACATTTTCCACCTCTGTCTTCAGGTCTTAAAGGTCCAAACAAACAGAGCAGTGTGCCAAGGCTCATTTGTACAACTTGATTGTGACGTTATAATTGGACTTTCACTACTGCAGACAAAGTTAGTTTAAAGGAACAAACTCTTGACTCCTCGCGGTAAATGACAAAGAGCTGAGAGGTAGTAATTTCCACTCCGTTCCTGAAACTGACTTCACAAGAAACAGGTCTGAGTTCCAGGTGATTCTCTTTGAGGGAGTAATCTACGAATATCACTCTAGCTCCCATTCGCTTGAATGGAGCTTGTGGTCAAAACGAGATATCCAGCCATAGAATAGCACTCCTTGTCCAGAGATTTAGGAAGGAGGCAGTATGCTTTTCTTCATTCAGATTCTATGCATCTGAACATTATGACTGTTTCTCCACTGTTTGCCCATAAAAAGACTGTGGGATTTCAATAATAAGACAGAGTTCTCCTCAGGCACAGGGAACACTGAGATTGAATCTGTTCCTACTCTTGAAAATAATGCCCACAGTGAGCACAGAATAGAGTCCCACTCAGATCCTGAAAATCAGTTGAGAGCAACACAGTGTGAATTCCAGGTTTGGCTTCGGGAGATTAAGCCACTGATTTCTGAGATACTCCATTTCACTTGCTTGGATGTTGCTAGAAGAGAGAGGCATTTGGCAATAAAGTGTAATCCAAATATTTGAAGGGGAAAACAGGCATTTTCCACCTGTGTCTTCAGGCTCTAACGTTCCAAACACACATAGCACTGAGCCAGGAATGCTTTCTACAAAGGGATTTGACGTCATAGTTCGACATTTACTACCACAGACAAAGGTAGTCTAAAGGAACAAACTCTTACCTCTTGGCGGAAAACTGCAAAGAGCAGGGAGTTTGTAATTACCACTCCTTTCCTTACACTGACTTCATAAAAAGCACCTCGGAATTCCAGGTGATTCTCTTTGAGGGGTAATCTACGAATATCATTCTGGCTGACATTCACTTGAATGGAACTTGGGATCAAAAGGAGATATGCACCCGTGGAATAGCACTCCTACTCCAGAAATTTAGGAGGGAGGCAGTGTGCTGCTCTTCATTCAGATTCTAACCTTGAGAATGTTATGACTATTTCTGCACTGTCTGCCCATACAAAGAGTGCGGGATTTCAATAAGAAGCCAGAGTTCTTCTCAGGCACAGGGAACATGGAGAATCAATCCGTGCCTACTGTTCAATTAAAGGCACAGAGTGAGCAGGGAGAACAGTCAAACTGTTCTGAAGATCAGTTTATAGCAACACGGTGTGAATTCCAGGTTTGCTAGGGGAGATTAAGCCACTGATATCCCAGGTTGTCCCTTTCACTTGCTTGGATGTTGCTAGAAAAGAGAGGCATCTGGCAATTAGGTGTAATCCAAGCAATTGAAGTGGAAAACAGGCATTTTCCACCTCTGTCTTCAGGCTCTAATGTTCCAAACACACATAACTCTGTGCCAGGCCTGCTTTCTAAAAAGGGATTTGAGGTCATAGTTGGACTTTAACTACCGCAGACAAAGGTAGTCTAAAGAAACAATCTCTTGCCTCTTGGCAGAAAACAGCAAAGAGCAGGGAGGTAGTAATTTCCACTCCGTACCTGAAATTCACTTCAAAAAAAAAAAAAAAAAACCAGCTCCGTATTCCAGGTGTTTCTCTATGAGAGAATGATCTACCTAAATCACTGCAGATGTCATTCGGTTGAATGGAGCTTGGGGTCAAAAGGAGAGATCCACCCGTGGAATAGCACTGCTAGTCCAGAGATTTAGGAAGGAGGCAGTGTGCTATTCTTCATCCAGATTCTAACTATGCAAACGTTACGAGTGTTTCTCCACTGTTTGCCCATAAAAAGAGTGTGGGATTTCAATAAGAAGCCAGAGTTCTCAGGCACGGGGAACATGGAGAATCAATCGGTTCCTACTCTTGATTTTAATGCACAGAGTGATCATGGAGTACAGTCCCACTGAGATTCTGAAAATCAGATTAGAGCAGCACTGTGTGAATTCCAGCTTTTGCTGGTGGAGATTAAGAACCTGATATACGAGGTCATCACTTTCTCTTGCTTGGATGTTGCTAGAAAACAGAGGCATCTGCCAGTTAGTTGTAGTTCAAGCCTTAGATGTGGAAAACAGGCATTTTCTACCTCTACCTTCAGGCTCTAATTGTCCAAACACACAGAGCAGTGTGCAACTACTTGTTTCTACAATGAGATTATGACGTCACAATTGGACCTTCACTACTGCAGACAAAGGTAGTGTAATGGAACAAACTCATGCCTCCTGTCGTTAAAAGCGAAAGAGCAGGGAGGTAGAAATATCCACTCCATTCCTGAAAATGACCTCACAAAAAGCATGTCTGATTTCCAGGTGTTTCTCTTTGAGGGAGTAATCTACGAATATCACTCCAGCTGCCATTCGCTTGAATGGAGCTTGTGGTCAAAATGAGATATACAACTGTGGAATAGCTCTCAAAATCCAAGGATTTCAGAAATAGGCAGTGTGCTTTTCTCATTTCAGATTCTAACATTCAGAACATAACGTCTGTTTCTCCACCTTTTGCCTGTACAAAGAGTACAGGATTTCATGAAGCCACAGTTCTCCAGAGGCACAAGGTACATGCAGAATCAAACTCTTCCTGCTCTTGCAAATAATGCTTAGAGTGAGCAGGCAGTGCAGTCCCACTCATGTTCTGAAAATCAGTTTACAGCAACACGGTGTGAATTCCACCTTTGGCTTGGGGAGATTAAGCCCCTGGTATCCCAGATTCTCCCTTTCGCTTGATTGGATGGTGCTAGAAAAGAGAGGCATCTTGCAATTCCGTGTAATCCAAGCCTTACATGTGGAAAACTGACATTTTCCACCTCTGTCCTCAGGCATTAACGGTCGAAACAAACACAGCAGTGCACCAGGACTCGTTTCTACAATGGGATTATGATGACATAATTGAACTTTCACCACTGTCGACAAAGGTAGTTAAAGGATCCAACATTTGTTCCTGGCTTTAAACGGTAAAGAGCAGTGAGGGAGGAAGTTCCACTCCATTCATAAAACGGGAGCAGTTCTGAGTTCCAGGTGTTTCTCTTTGAGGGAGTAATATATGAATATCACTCTAGCTGCCATTCGCCTGAATGGAGCTTGTGGTCAAAACGAGATATCCAGCCATGGAACAGCACTCCTAGTCCAGAGTTTTACGAAGGATGCAGTGTGCTTTTCTAATTCAGATTCTAACCGTCACAACATTACAACTCTTTCTCCACCTTTTGCCAATACAAAGAGTGCGGGATTTCAAGAAGAATCCAGAGTTCTCGGGCCAGAGGGTTAGCTTAGTGGTTCCGGCGCCTGCCTTGCAAGCGCAAGGACCTGAGTTCGATCCCCAGTAACCACATATAATGCTGGGCGTGGTGGTTCACGCCTGTAATCCCAGCACTTGGGAGGCAGAGTTCTCCTCAGTCAAATCGAACATAGAAAATCAATCTGTTCCTACTCTTGAAAATAAGTCACAGAGTGAGCAGAGAATACAGTCCCACTCAGTTTCTGAAAATCAGCATTTAGCAACATGGTGCAAATTCTAGCTTTTGCTTGGGGCCATTAAGCCACTGATATCCCAGGTTCTCCCTTTCACTTGCGTGGATGTTGCTAGAAAAGAGAAACATCTGGCAATTAGGTGAAATCCATGCCTTTGATGTGGAAAACTGGCCTTTTCCACCTCTGTCTTCAGGCCTTAACCGTCCAAACAAACATAGCAGTGCAACAGGACTCGTTTCTACAATGGGATTATGACATCATAATTGAACTTTCACTACTGTCTACAAAGGTAGTCAAAAGGAATCAACATTTGCTCCTGGCTTTAAAAGGCAAAGAGGAGTGAGGGAGGAATTAACACTCCGTTCATGAAACTGACTTCACAAGAAGCAGGTCTGAGTTCCAGGTGTTTCTCTTTGAGGGTGTAATATATGAATATCACTCTAGTGCCATTCGCTGGAAAGAACTTTTGGTCAAAATGAGATATCCAGCTGTAGAATAGCACTCCTAGTCCAGAGTTTTAGGAAGGAGGCAGTGTGATTTTCTCATTCAGATTCTAACCACCACAACATTACGACTCTTTCTCCACTTTTTGCCAGTACAAAGCGTGTGGGATTTCAAGAAGCCAGCATTCTCCTCAGGCACAGGGAACATGGTGAATCAATCTGTTCCTACTCTTGAAAATAAGTCACAGAGTGAGCAGAGAATACAGTCCCACTCAGATTCTCAAAATCAGTTTATAGCAATACGGTGTGAATTCCAGCTTTTGCTTGGGGAGATTCAGCAACTCATATCCCACGTTCTCACTATCACTTCCTTGGATGTTGTTAGAAAAGAGAGGCATCTGGAAATTAGGTGTAATCCAATCCTTTGAAGTGGAAAACAGCCATTTTCCACCTCTGTCTTCAGGCTCTAAGGTTCCAAACATAGCATTGTGCCAGGCCTGCTTTCTACAAAGGGATTTGAGGTCCTAGTTGGACTTTCACTACCGCAGACAAAGGTAGTCTAAAGGAACAATCTCTTGCCTCTTGGCGGAAAACAGCAAAGAGCATTGAGGTAGTAATTTCCACTCCCTTCCTGAAATTGGCTTCCAAAAATGCAGCTCCTTATTCCAGGTGTTTCTCTTTGACGGAATAATCTACAAAAATCACTCAAGATGCAATTCACTTGAAAAGAGCTTGGGGTCAAAAGGAGATATCAGCCCGTGGAATAGCACTCCTAGTACACAGATTTAGGAAAAAGCAGCGTGCTGTTTTTCATTCAGATTCTCACCATCAGAACATTACGTCTATTACTCCACTGTTTACCCGTACAAAGAGTGCGAGATTTCAATAATAAGCCAGAGTTCTCCTCAGGCACAGGGAACATGGAGAATCAATCCGTTCCTACTCTTGAATTTAAGGCAGAGAGTGAGCAGGAAGTACAGTCCCACAGAGATTCTGACAATCAGTTTATAGCAACACGGTGTGAATTCCAGGTTTTGCTTGTGGAGATTAGCAATCTGATATCCCTGCTCCTCACTTTCACTTGCTTGGATGTTGCGAGAAAACAGAGCCATCTGACAATTAGTTGTAACTCAAGCCTTAGATGTGGAAAACAGGCATTTTCCACCTCTGACTTCAGGCTCTAATGGTCCAAACACACAGAGAAGTGTGCCATTACTCGTTTCTACAATGGGATTATGACATCACAATTGGACCTTCACTACTGAAGACAAAGGTATTGTAATGGAACAAACTCATGCCTCCTGTCATTAAAAGGAAAAGAGCAGGGAGGTAGACATATCCAATCCATTCCTGAAACTGACCTCACAAAAGCAGTTCTCAGTTCCAGGTGTTTCTCTTTGAGGGAGTAATCTACGAATATCACTCCAGCTGCCATTCGCTTGAATGGAGCTTGTGGTCAAAATGAGATATCCACCCATGGAATAGCTCTCTCAGTCCAGGGATTTCAGAAGGAGGCAGTGTGCTTTTCTAGATTCAGATTCTAACAGTCAGAACATTACATGTTTCTCCACCATTTGCCTGTACAAAGAGTACAGGATTTCATGAAGCCACAGTTCTCCACAGGCACTGGGAAATGCAGAATCAAAATGTTCCTGCTCTTTGAAAAAATGCTTAGAGTGAGCAGGGAGTGAAGTCTCATTCATGTTCTGAAAATCAGTTTATAACAACATGGTGTGAATCCCACCATTTGCTTGTGGAGATTAAGCCCCTGGTATCCCAGATTCTCCCTTTTACTTGCTTGGATGGTGCTAGAAAAACATTCTTCTTGCAATTAGGTGTAATCCAAGCCTTTGATGTGGAAAACTGGCATTTTCCACCTTTTTCTTCAGGCTCTATTGGTCCAAACACACAGAGCATTGCGTTATTACTCATTTCTACAATAGGATTATGACGTCAAAATTGGACTTTCACTACTGAAGAAAAAGATAGTGTAATGGAACAAACGCATACCTACTGTTGTTAAAAGCAAAACAGCAGGGAGGTAGAAATTTCCACTCCATTCCTGGAACTGACCTCACAAAAAGCAGGTCTGAGTTCCAGGTGTTTATCTACGAAGGAATAATATATTAATATCACTCTAGCTGCCATTCACTTGAATGGAGCTTGTGGTTAAATGAGATATCCACCCGTGGAATAGCACTCCTACTCTAGAGTTTTAGGGAGGAGGCTGTGTGCTTTTCTCAATCAGATTCTAACAGGCACAACATTACGACTATTTCTCCATCATTTAATAGTACAAAGAGTACAGGATTTCAATAAGAAGCCCGATTTCTCCTCAGGTACAGGGAACATGGAGAATAAATCTGTTCCTACTCTTTAAAATAAGGCACAGAGTGTGCAGAGAAAAAAGTTCCACGCAGATTTTGAAAATCCATTTAGAACAACATGGTGTGACTTCTAGCTTTTGCTTGGGGAGGTTAAGCCACTGATATCCCAGGTTCTCCCTTTCACTTGCTTGGATGTTGATAGAACAGAGAGGCATCTGGCAATTAGGTGTAATCCAAGCCTTTGAAGTGGAAAACAGGCATTTTTCACCTCTGGCTTCAGGCTCTAAGGTTTCAAACACACATACCACTGAGCCAGGCCTGCTTTCTACAAAGGGATTTGAGGTCAGATTTGGACTTTCACTACCACAGACAAAGGTAGTCTAAAGGAACAATCTCTTGCCTCTTGGCAGAAAACAACGAAGATCAGGGAGTTACTAATTTCTATTCTGTTCCTGAAATTGACTTCCAAAAATGCAGCTCGGTATTCCAGGTGTTTCTCTTTGAGGGAATAATCTAAGAAAGTCATTCCCCATTCCATTCGCTTGAATGGACTCTGGGGTCAAAAGGAGATATACACCCATTGAATAGCACTCCTAGAATTGAGATTTAGGAAGGAGGCAGTGTGCTGTTATTCAATCAAATTCTAACCATGATAACGTTACGACTGTTTCTCCACTGTTTGCCCGTACAAACAGTGAAGGATTTCAATAATAAGCCAGAGTTCTCCTCAGGCACAGGGAACATGGAGAATCAATTCGTTTCTATTCTTGAATTTAAGGCACAGAGTAAGCAGGGAGTACAGTCCCACGGAGACTGTGACAATGAGTTTATAGAAACACGGTGTGAATTCCAGGTTTGGTTGTGGAGATTAAGAACCTAATATCCCAGGTCCTTACATTCACTTGCTTGGTTGTTGCTAGAAAACACAGGCATCTGTCAATTAGTTGTTACCCAAGCCTTAGATGTGGAAAACAGGCATTTTCCACCTCTGTCTTCAGGCTCCAATGTTCCAAGCACACAGAGCCGTGTGCCATTGCTCTTTTCTACAATGGGATTATTACATCATAATTGGAACTTCACTTCTGAAGACAAAGGTATTGTAATGGAACAAACTCATGCCTCCTGTCGTTAAAAGGAAAAGAGCAGAGAGGTAGACATTTCCAATCCATTCCTGAAACTGACCTCACAAAAAGCAGTTCTGAGTTCCAGGTGTTTGTCTTTGAGGGAGTAATCTATGAATATCACTCCAGCTGCCATTTGCTTGAATGGAACTTGTGATCAAAATGAGATATCCACCAGTGGAATAACTCTCACTGTCCAGGGATTTCAGCAGGAGTCAGTGGGCTTTTCTAGATTCAGATTCTAACATTCAGAACATTATGTCTGTTTCTCCACCATTTGCCTCTACAAAGAGTACAGGATTTCATGAAGCCACAGTTCTCCACAGGCACCGGGAAATGCAGAATCAAACTGTTCCTGCTCTTTCAAAAAATGCTTAGAGTGAGCAGGGTGTGAAGTCCCACTAATGTTCTGAAAATCAGTTTATAACAAGTTGTGAGTCCCACCTTTTGTTTGGGGTGATTAAGCCCCTGGTATCCCAGATTCTCCCTTTTGTTGGCTTGGATTGTGCTACAAAAGACATTCTTCTTGCAATTAGGTGTAATCCAAGCATTTGATGTGGAAAACAGCCATTTTCCACCTCTGTCTTCAGGTCTTAACCGTCCAAACAATCATAGCAGTGCGCCAGGACTCATTTCTACAATGGGATTATGATGTCATAATTGGACTTTCACTACTGAAGACAAAGATATTGTAATGGAACAAACTCATGCCTCGTATCGTTAAAAGGAAAAAAAGCAGGGAGGTATACATTTCCACTCCATTCCTGAAAATGACCTGACAAAAAGCAGGTCTGAGTTCCAGGTGTTTCGCTTTGAAGGAGTAATATATGAATATCACTCTAGCTGCCATTCACTTGAATGGAGCTTGTGGTAAAACGAGATATCCAGCCGTGGAATAGCACTCCTAGTCCAGAGTTTTAGGGTGGAGGCAGTGTGCTTTTCTCAATCAGATTCTAACTGGCACAACATTACAACTCTTTCTCCATCGTTTAATAGTACAAAGAGTACGGGATTTCAACAAGAAGCCAGATTTCTTCTCAGGCACAGGGAACATGGAGAATAAATCTGTTCCTACTCTTTAATATAAGGCACAGAGTGTGCAGAGAAAACAGTCCCACTCAGATTTGAAAATCCGTTTAAAACAACACGGTGTGACTTCGAGCTTTTGCTTGGGGAGATTATCCCACTGATAATCCCAGGTTCTCCCTTTCACTTGCTTGAATGTTGCTAGAAAAGAGAGGCTTCTGGCAATTAAGTGTAATCCAAGCCTTTGAAGTGGAAAACCGGCAATTTTCACCTCTGTCTTCAGGTTGTAAGGTTCCAAACACACATAGCACTAGGCCAGGCCTGCTTTCTACAAAGGGATTTGAGGTCAGAGTTGGACTTTCACTACCGCAGACAAAAGTAGTCTAAAGTAACAATCTCTTGCCTCTTGACAGAAAACAGTAAAGAGCAGGGAGGTAGTAATTTCCACTCCGTTCTTGAAATTGACTTCCATAAAAGCAGCTCCATATTCCAGGTGTTTCTCTTTGAGGGAATAATCTAAGAATATCACTCCCCATTCCATTCGCTTGAACGGACTTTGGCGTAAAAGGAGGTATCTACCCATGGAATAGCACTCCTTGTCCTGAGATTTAGGAAGGAGGTTGTGTGCTGTTCTTCATTCAGATTCTAATCATGAGAACGTTACGACTGTTTCTCCACTGTGTGCCCATACAAAGAGTCTGGGATTTCAATAATAAGCCAGAGTTCTCCTCAGGCACAGGGAACATGGAGAATCAATCCGTTGCTACTCTTTAAAATCAGGCACAGAGTGTGCAGAGAATACTGTCCCACTCAGATTTTGAAAATCCATTTAGAACAACACGGTGTGACTTCTAGCTTTTGCTTGGGGAGATTAAGCCACTGATATCCCAGGTTCTCCCTTTCACTTGCTTGGATGTTTCTAGAAAAGAGAGGCCTCTAGCATTTAAGTGTAATCCAAGCCTATGAAGTGGAAAACCGGCATTTTTCACCTCTGTCTTCAGGCTCTAAGGTTCCAAACACACATACCACTGGGCCAGGCCTGCTTTCTACAAGGGGATTTGAGGTCAGAGTTGGACTTTCACTACCGCAGACAAAGGTAGTCTAAAGGAACAATCTCTTGCCTCTTGGCAGAAAACAGCAAAGAGCAGGGAGGTAGTAATTTCTACTCCGTTCCTGAAATTGAGTTCCCAAAAAGCAGCTCCGTATTCCAGGTATTTCTCTTTGAGGGAATAATCTACAAAAATCACTGCAGATGCTATTCGCTTGAATGGACCTTGGGGTCAAAAGGAGATATCCACCCAAGGAATAGAACTTCTAGTCTGTCGTGACCCTCGCTGATCCCAGAGAGAGCCGCAATCACGGAGTGCAAACTTGAGCTTTATTATCACCTTTACCACCACCACCCCACCACCCATTGGGTGCTTATGTACATTCTCCTCTTGAGGCCCCTCCCACTGAGCACGGGCGATCCATGTGGGCCCTCCCACCAAGCACAGGCAATATCAATCAAGGCCTGCGATCAGCTGGTTCGTATTAAGAAGCAGTCTCTGGCTTACTGCCAGCCGCCATCTTTGGGGAGCAGCTGTCACGGCTCGCCACATCTCCCCCTTTTTGTTTTTCTAAGAGGCTCATAGGGACTGTGCCTGTCTTAGGTTGTGTCTCTCTTGAGTATGCCTTACCCGTCATGGGCCATGGAAGAGGTATGCTTCCACGCCTGTCTTAGGTTGGTCGCCCCAAAGAGACATCATTACCCGTCTCTGACAACCAGTCCAGCATACTAAGCCATACCTGAGGGGACTGGCTGGCCTCGCTGTGGCTGCGACCCCCAAAAGTTGCAGAAGGCCCAATGAGATCATCCCAGCCCAGGTCTGAAATATCTGACCCAGAGTAGCAAAAAGGGAGGTCCCAGGTACCGGGGAAACCCGTGTCTCATTAACGCTGCAGATATCATCGTGCAGCTGCTTCGTGAGGTTGTAAAACTCAATTCCAAGGCCTGTTGATGATCTGTTGTAAGGCTCTAGTGGCCTGAGACAAGTTTGTACATGCACACGAGTAACACAGGCATGAGGGTAAGTCACATCACAGGAATAGTGGAAACGTGCCCACAGCATGTCCATCTGTCCCTGTAGCAGTGTCTTTTGTTGACTAAGGTCCTGCACTGTACTTAAAGCTTTCGCAGTCTTTTAGGCGAGATGGTCCACCGTGGCTGCAGTCAGCGCCGCCTGAGCAATCATGAACCCCGCGGCTGCTGCGGCAGCAACAGCTGTGCTGATGGCGACAACATCAGGCGGTTATCCCAAAGTCTCTTTGATAGCACACGTATGGATACATCACTATTTCTGGTGCTTCAACGGGGACCAGCAGCCAAGCAGGGATGCGGACAAGGACTGCATTTTCTCGCCTCTGAGCACGCCTGACCGCACAGATGCACCGCAAACCAACCAAGCAGGCTAGAAACAAAAAGGCAGCCAGGGATCCCATCCCCACCCATTCCTTAAGATGGTTCATTGCACGGGTGATCCACAAGGCCAGCCCTTTCACCAGGGCCGCATCCATCCGGGTCGAGTTTACTTGCACCACGGCCATTTGCAGCTCTCTCAGAGTGGCGTCGAATGTGCTGGACCAATTTCCTACAAGGTAGGCAGACAGACTTCGAGACAGATTAGATCCAAGACAGAGCCATTCAAGGTTGCATTACTGACAATAAAAAGAAACGGAGGCCACACACAGATCGGGGTTGACTTGAAGGAGATATTTTTACCCCCCTCCCACCATTTTCATTGCCTATAGCGCCACCCTGGATCATAGAGACAGAAGCAATATCAGTACAGCTACTGTTCACTCATTGATAACACACCCCTGCACTTCCTTTTTTACCTTGAGTCAGCTTAACGACGGCTGCCGTGAGTCCTGCATTGGTCAGTGGACCTCCCAGCTCTCTGCAGACTTTCATCCAAGCCTCTAGTCCTTTGCTTTTATATGGGGTAATAGACGCCCTGCATTACTTAGTGCATTGCTCATAAACTAGCTGCTTTATTAAAGGCATCGCTGTATCCAGATCACCAAAGATGTGCCCTGCAGCCTCAACCATTTGAGCCACAAAGTCAGAAAAGGGCTCCACGGCTCCCTGAATGATTTTGGTGAGATTTCCACTAACCTCCCCTTTGTTGGGCAGCGATTTCCAGGCTTTAATCACTATGTTGTTAATCTGTTCATACACTTGTGGGGGGTACCCTGTCTGCTGCTGTGCAAACCTCCCCTGCCCTAAAAGCATATCCCTATCCCAGGCCAGTTGTCCGGCTGCCTGATTAGCAGCAGCCTGGTCATTAGCAAAATCTACCAAAAAGGCTCTCCAGTCCAGATATTGTCCTGGGAGAGGCATGCTTTAGCCATCCCTGCCCAATCATTTGGCATCATGCAATGCCTGTTCAATGCCTCCACCTGTGCTAAAGTATAGGAGGCAGTGATCCCATACGTGTGCAGCAATTCGACTAGGCCTTTAATGACTTTAAAGTCCAAGGGCTCATGGTAGCACTGTCCTGCCTGGTCTTGGAATACTGGGCACATTAGGGACAATTCTGTACGAATGGCACTCCAAACTTCTGGGCAAAAGGAACTTCCGGTCGCGCCAGTCCCAGCAACATGGGCAGGAGGGGGAGCGGAAACGGTAGGTCCCAGATCAAAGTTTCCCCTCTTTTTCCTTTTTCCCTTCCCCTTAATCTTCTCAAGCCTTTGCACTAATTGTTTAACTTCCTCACCAGAGTCCATGGACTCATTCTCTGATGTTGACTCACCCCCCCAATGTAGAACTGCTCCCTGCCTTTCCTTTGTCCAAGTTAATGGACCGCTGTTCCTTCTCCAGCGCCACCTGGCCTTTCTTTACGGCTTTTAAACACTTTTCATCTCTGAGGCAGTCCCTGATGAGGGTCCTCACAGTCTTTACTCCTGGCTTAAAGAAACCCTGCATCTACGCGCCATCTAGATCTCTCCGTAATTTTTTCCAGCTTCCCAAGGTTAAGTTACCTGACACAGCGAACCATGGAGCTATATTGTCACATTCTGAAAGAAATCGGTCCAAGGTGCTTTTCTCCAGCTTCAGACATTTTGCCTGAAGAAGCTCCTGAAGAGCCAAAAAAAAAAAAAAAATGGGTGCAACGGAGCAGCACCCATATTTGCCTTTTACTTTTGCTTTGTCTGCTTACATGGCAAGCCTTGCCTAATCTTTGATGATTAGGGATCGCCTCCTTTTCCGAAGTCTTGAAATTGTCCCAACTTACCTGGGAACTTTTGCCTAATCCTTGATGATTAGGAATCACCTCCTTTTCCGAGTTCTTGAAATTGTCCCAACTTACCTGGGAACTTACCAGCTAGCTACCCTGACAGCAGAAAGTTCTGAGCCGCAGCAGTGGGAGTCGGGTTCCCCATACGGGCCACCACTTGTCGCTTCCCCCTCGACCAGCAAGGAAGATGCGACCGCGAACTCTTCTTTCTGCTGTTTTATTCAGGAACGATTGTTGTGCATCCGTAGACCTTACCTGATTGCTGCGCGTCTGCAGACCTTACCAGATTTCTGCTCCTCCATTTCCCCTGAGAGAGCGTCCCGGGTTTCGACACCAGTTGTCGCAACCCTCGCTGATCCCGCAGAAAGAGCCGCAACCACGGAGTGCAAACTTCAGCTTTATTATCACCATTACCACCACCACCCCACCACCCATCGGGTGCTTATGTACATTCTCCTCTTGAGGCCCCTCCCACCGAACACAGGCCATCCATGGGGGCCCTCCAACCAAGCATGGGCGATATCAATCAAGGCCAGCTGGTTCATATTAAGAAGCAGTCTCTGGCTTACTGCCAGCTGCCATCTTTGGGGAGCAGCTGTCACGGCTCGCCACACTAGTCCAGTGATGTAGGAAGGAGGCAGTGTGCTGTTCTTCATTCAGATTCTCACCATGAGAACGTTACGACTGTTTCTCCACTGTTTGCCCATACAAAGAGTGTGGGATTTCAATAATAAGGCAGAGTTCTCCTCAGGCACAGGGAACATGGAGAATCAATTCATTCCTACTCTTGAATGTAAGGCACAGAGTGAGCAGGGAGTACAGTCCCACAGAGATTCTGACGATGAGTTTATAGCAACACGGTGTGAATTCCAGCTTTTGCTTGTGGAGATTAAGAACCTGATATCCCTGCTCCTCACTTTCACTTGCTTGGATGTTGCTAGAAAACAGAGGCATCTGGCAATTAGTTGTAATGCAAGCCTTAGATGTGGAAAACAGGCATTTTCCACCTCTGCCTTCAGGCTCTAATGGTCCACACACAAAGAGCAGTGCACGATTACTCATTTCTACAATGGGATTAGGACGTCACAATTGGACCTTCACTCCTGAAGACAAACATAATGTAATGGAACAAACTCATGCCTCCTGTCATTAAAAGGAAAAGAGCAGGGAGGTAGACATTTCCACTCCATTCCTGAAACTGACCTTACAAAAAGCAGGGCTGAGTTCTAGTTGTTTCTCTTTGAGGGAGTAATGTAAGAATATCCCTACAGCTGCCATTCGCTTGAATGGAGTTTGTGGTCCAAATGAGATATCCTGCCGTGGAATAGCACTCCTGGTCCAGAGTTTTAGGAAGGAGAGATTGTGCTTTAGTCATTCAGATTCTAACCGTCACAACATTACAACTCTTTCTCCAACATTTGCCTGTATAAAGAGGGTGGGATTTCAATAAGCCAGAGTTCCCCTCAGGCACAGGGACCATGGAGAATCAATATGTTCCTATTCTTGAATTTAAGGCACAGAGTGAGCAGGGAGTACAGTCCCACTCACATTCTAAAAATAAATTTATAGCAACACGCTCTGAATTCCAGCTTTTGCTTGTGGAGTTTACGAACCTGATATCCCAGGTCCTCACTTTCACTTGCTTGGATGTTGCTAGAAAAGGGAGACATCTGGCAATTAGGTGTAATACAAGCCTTTAAAGTGGAAAACAGGAACTTTTCACCTGTCTTCAGGCTCTAAAGTTCCAAACACACATAGCACTGTGCCAGGCCTGCATTCTACAAAGGGATTTGAGGTCATAGTTGAACTTTCACTACCGCAGACAAAGGTAGTCTAAAGGAACAATCTCTTGCCTTTTGGCGGAAAACAGCAAAGAGCAGGGTGGTATTAATTTCCACTCTGTGCCTATAATTGACTTCCAATAAAGCAGCTCCGTATTCCAAGTGTTTCTCTTCGAGGAAATAATCTACGAAAATCACTCCAGATGCCATTCACTTGAATGAAACTTGGGGTGAAAAGGAGATATCCACCCATGGAATAGCACTCCTAGTCTGGAGATTTAGGAAGGAGGCAGTGTCCTGTTCTTCATTCAGATTCTAACCATGAGAACGTTACAACTGTTTCTCCACTGTTTGCCCTTACAAAGAGTGCGGGGTTTCAATAATGAGCCAGAGTTCTCAGGCACAGGGAACATGGAGAATCCATCAGTTCCTACTCTTGAATTTAAGGCACAGAGTGAGCAGGGAGTACAGTCCCACTCACATTCTGAAAATAAATTTATAGCAACACGCTGTGAATTCCTGCTTTTGCTTGTGGAGTTTAAGAACCTGATATCCCAGGTCCTCAATTTCACTTGCTTGGATGTTGCTAGAAAACAGAGGAATTTGTCAATTAGTTGTAATCCAAGCTTTATATGCGAAAACAGGCATTTTCCACCTCTGCCTTCAGCCTCTAATGGTCCAAACAAACAGCAGTGCGTCATTACTTGTTTCTACAATGGGATTATGATATCACAATTGGACCTTCACTACTGAAGACAAAGGTAGTGTAATGGAAAAAAACTCATGCCTCCTGTTATTAAATGGAAAAGAGCAGGAAAGTGGACATTTCCACTCCATTCTTAAAACTGACCTCACAGGGCCGGAGGGTTAGCTCAGTGGTTCCGGCGCCTGCCTCGCAAGCACAAGGAACTGAGTTCGATCCCCGGTTACCACATATAATGCTGGGCGTGGTGGCTCACGCCTGTAATCCCAGCACTCGGGAGGCAGAGACAGGACAGGAGGATTGCTGAGTTCGCGGCGGCTTGCCTGGGCGCCATAGTGAGTTCAGGGCCAGCCTGAACTACAAAGCGAGACCCTGTCTCCAAAAAGCAAAAAAAAAAAAAAAAAAAAAACTGACCTCACAAAAAGCAGGTCTGATTTCCAGGTGTTTCTCTTTTTGGAAGTAATCTACGAATATCACTCCAGATGCCATTTGTGTGAATGGAGCTTGTGGTCAAAATGTGATATCCACCCGTGGAATAGCTCTCACAGTCCAGGGATATCAGAAGGAGGCAGTATGCTTTTCTCAATTCAGATTCTAACATTCAGAAAATTACGTCTTTTTCTCCACAGTTTGCCTGTACAAAGAGTACGGGATTTCATGAAGCCACAGTTCTCCACAGGCACATGCAGAAGCAAACTGTTCCTGCTCTTTCAAAAAATGCTTACAGTGAGCAGGGAGTGAACTCCCACTCCTGTTCTGAAAATCAGTTTATAACAACACGGTGTGAATTCTACCTTTTGCTTGGGGAGATTAAGCCCCTGCTATCCCAGATTCTCCCTTTCGCTTGCTTGGATGATGCTAGAAAAGAGAGGCATCTTGCACTCAGGTGTAATCCAAGCCTTTGATGTGGAAAACTGGCATATTCCACCTCTGTCTTCAGGCCTTAACCGTCCAAACATTCATAGCACTGCACCAGGACTCATTTCTACAATGGGATTATGAAGTCATAATTGAACTTTTACTACTGTGGACAAAGGTAGTCTAAAGGAACCAACTTTTGCTCCTGGCTTTAAACCGCAAAAAGCAGCGAGGGAGGAATTTAAACTCCGCTCATGAAACTGACTTCACAAGAAGCAGATCTGAGTTCCAGGTGTTTGTCTTTGAAGAAGTAATATATGAATGTCACGTTAGCTGCCATTCACTTGAATGGAGCTTGTGGTAAAATGAGATATCCAGCCGTTTAATAGCACTCCTCGTCCAGAGTTTTATGGAGGAGGCAGTGTTCTTTGCCATTCAGATTTCAACCGTCACAACATTACCACTCTTTCTCCACCGTTTGCCAGTACAAAGAGTGCGGGATTTCAATAAGAAGCCAGAGTTCTCCTCAGGCACAGGGAACATTTAGAAGCAATCTGTTCCTGCTCTTAAAATAAGGCACAGAGTGAGCAGAGAATACAGTCCCACTCAGATTTTGAAAATCCATTTAGAGCAACATGGTGTGAATTCTAGCTTATGCTTGGCAAGAATAAGGAACTGATATCCCAGGTTCTCCCTTTCACTTGCTTGGATGTTGCTAGAAAAGGGAGACATCTGGCAATTAGGTGTAATCCAAGCCTTTAAAGTGGAAAACAGGAACTTTTCACCTGTCTTCAGGCTCTAAAGTTCCAAACACACATAGCACTGTGCCAGGCCTGCATTCTACAAAGGGATTTGAGGTCATAGTTGGACTTTCACTACCGCAGACAAAGGTAGTCTAAAGGAACAATCTCTTGCCTTTTGGCGGAAAACAGCAAAGAGCAGGGTGGTATTAATTTCCACTCTGTGCCTATAATTGACTTCCAATAAAGCAGCTCCGTATTCCAAGTGTTTCTCTTCGAGGAAATAATCTACAAAAATCACTCCAGATGCCATTCACTTGAATGAAACTTGGGGTGAAAAGGAGATATCCACCCATGGAATAGCACTCCTAGTCCGGAGATTTAGGAAGGAGGCAGTGTCCTGTTCTTTATTCAGATTCTAACCATGAGAACGTTACAACTGTTTCTCCACTGTTTGCCCTTACAAAGAGTGCGGGGTTTCAATAATGAGCCAGAGTTCTCAGGCACAGGGAACATGGAGAATCCATCAGTTCCTACTCTTGAATTTAAGGCACAGAGTGAGCAGGGAGTACAGTCCCACTCATATTCTGAAAATTAATTTATAGCAACAAGCTGTGAATTCCAGCTTTTGCTTGTGGAGTTTAAGCACCTGATATCACAGGTCCTCACTTTTACTTGCTTGGATGTTGCTAGAAAACAGGAATTTGGCAATTAGTTGTAATCCAAGCCTTAGATGTGGAAAGCAGGCATTTTCCACCACTGCCTTCAGGATCTAATGGTCCAAATACACAGAGCAGTGTGCCATTATTCGTTTCTACATTGGGATTATGATGTCACAATTGGACCTTCACTATTGAAGACAAAGGTAGTGTAATGGAAAAAACTCATGCCTCCTGTCATTAAAAGGAAAAGAGCAGGGAGTAGACATTTCCACTCCATTCCTGAAACCGACCTCACAAAAAGCAGTTCTGAGTTCCAGGTGTTTCTCTTTGAGGGAGTAATCTACGAATATCACTCCAGCTGCCATTCGCTTGAATGGAGCTTGTGGTCAAAATGAGATACCACCCTTCGAATAGCTCTCACAGGCCAGGGATTTCAGAAGGAGGCAGTGTGCTTTTCTCAGTTCAGATTCTAACATTCAGGACATTACATCTGTTTCTCCACCGTTTGCCTGTGCAAAGAGTACAAGACGTCTTGAAGCCACAGTTCTCCACAGGCAATGGGTACATGCAGAATCAAACTGTTCCTGCTCTTTCAAAAAATGCTTAGATTGAGCAGGGAGTGCAACCCCACTCCTGTTCTGAAAATCAATTTATAGCAACATGGTGTGAATTCTACCTTTTGCTTGGGGAGATTAAGCCCCTGCTATCCCAGATTCTCCCTTTCCTTTGCTTGTATGATGCTAGAAAAGAGAGGCATCTTGCCATCAGGTGTAACCCAAGCTTTTGATGTGGAAAACTGGCATACTCCACCTCTGTCTTCAGGCCTTAACCGTCCAAACATTCATAGCAGTGCACCAGAACTCGTTTCTTCAATGGGATTATGACGTCATCATTGAACTTTCACTACTGTGAACAAAGGTAGTCTAAAGGAACCAACTTTTGCTCCTGGCTTTAAATGGCAAAGAGCAGTGAGGGAGGAATTTCCACTCCGTTCATGAAACTGACTTCACAAGAAAGAGTTCTGAGTTCCAGGTGTTTCTCACATTCACTTGAATGGAGCTTGTGGTAAAAAGAGATATCCAGCTGTGCAATAGCACTCCTAGTCCAGAGTTTTAGGGAGGAGGCAGTGTGCTTTGCTCATTCAGATTCCAACCGTCACAACATTACCACTCTTTCTCCACCGTTTGCCAGTACAAAGAGTGCGGGATTTCAATAAGAAGCCAGAGTACTCCTCAGGCACAGGGAACATGGAGAATCAATCTGTTCCTACTCTAGAAAATAAGGCACAGAGTGAGCAGAGAATACAGTCCCACTCAGATTCTCAAAATCAGTTTAGAGCAACACTGTGTGAATTCCAGCTTTTGCTTGCGGAGATTCATCCACTGATATCCCAGGTTCTCCCTTTCACTTGTTTGTATGTTGCTAGTAAACAGAGGAATCTGGCAATTAGTTATAATCAAAGACTTATGGAAAACAAGCATTTTCCTCCTCTTTCTTCAGGCTCTAATGGTCCAAACACACAGAGCAGTGCACCATTACTCATTTCTACAATGGGATTATGATGTCACAATTGGAATTTCACTACTGAAGACAAAGGTAGAGTAATGGAACAAATGCATACATCCTGTCATTAAAAGGCAAACAGCTGGGAGGTACAAATTTCCACTCCGTTCCTGAAACTGACCTCACAAAATGCAGGTCTGAGTTCCAGGTGTTTCTCTCTGAGGGAGTAATCTACGAATAACACTCCAGCTGCCATTTACTTGAATGGAGCTTGTGGTTAAAATGAGATATCCCCCCGTGGAATAACTCTCACGGTCCAGGGACTTCAGAAGGATGCAGTGTGCTTTTCTCGATTGAGATTCTGACATTCAGGACATTACGTCTGTTTCTCCACTGTTTGCCTGTACAAAGAGTACAGGATTTCATGTAGCCACAGTTCTCCACAGGCACATGGTACATGCAGAATCAAACTGTTCCTGCTCTTGGAATTAAAGCTTACAGTGAGCGGGGAGTGCAGACCCACTCATGTTCTGGAAATCAGTTTATAACAACACGGTGTGAATTCCACGATTTGCTTGGGGAGATTAAGCCCTTGATATCCCAGATTCTCCCTTTCGCTTGCTTGAAAGGTGCTACAAAAGAGAGGCATCTTGCAATTAGGTGTAATCCTAGCCTTTGATGTGGAAAACTGGCATTTCCCACCTCTGTCGTCAGGCCTTAACCGTCCAAACAAACATAGCAGTGCGCCAGAACTCCTTTCTACAATGGGATTATGACGTTATAATTGGACTTTCACTACTGCAGACAAAGGTAATCTAAAGGAACAAATTCTTGCCTTCTGGAGGTAAACAGTAAAGAGCAGGGAGGTAGTAATTTCCACTCCGTTCCTGAAACTGACTTCACAAGAAGCATGTGCCAGTTGCAGGTGTTTCTCTTTGAGGGAATAATCTACGAATATCACTCTAGCTGCAATTCCCTTGAATGGAGCTTGGGGACAAAAGGATATATACAGCTGTGGAATAGCACTGCTAGTCCAGAGATTTAGGAAGTAGGCAGTGTGCTTTTCTTCATTCAGATTCTAACCATCAAAACATTATGATTCTTTCTCCACCGTTTGCCAGTGCAAAGAGTGCAGGATTTCAATAAGAAGCCAGAGTTCTCCTCAGGCACAGGGAACATGGAGAATCAATCTGTTCCTACTCTTGAGAATAAGACACAGAGTGAGCAGAGAATACAGTCCCACTCAGGTTCTGAAAATCAGTTTATAGCAACTCCTTGTGAATTTCAGCTTTTGCTTGGGGAGATTCAGCCACTGATATACCAGGTTCTTCCTTTCACTTGCTTGGATGTTGCTAGAAAAGAGGCATCTGGCAATTGGTGTAATCCAAGTCTTTGAAGTGGAAAACAGGCATTTTCCACCTATGTTTTCAGGCTCTAAGGTTCCAAACACACATAGCATTGAGCCAGGCCTGCTTTCTACAAAGGGATTTGAGGTCATAGTTGGACTTTCATTACCGCAGACAAAGGTAGTCTAAAGGAACAATCTCTTGCCTCTTGGCGGTAAACAGCAAAGAGCAGGGAGGTAGTACTTTCCACTCCGTTCCTAAAATTGACTTCCAAAAAAGCAGCTCCGTATTCCAGGTGTTTCTCTTTGAGGGAATAATCTATGAAAATCACTCCAGATGTCATTTGCTTGAATGGAGCTTGGGGTCAAAAGGAAATATCCACCCGTGGAATAGCACTACTAGTCCAGAGATTTAGGAAGGAGGCAGTGTGCTCTTCTTCATTCAGACTCCAACCATGAGAAGGTTACGTCTGTTTCTCCCCCTGTTTGCCCGTACAAATAGTGCTGGATTTCAATAAGAAGCCAGAGTTCTCCTCAGGCACAGGGATCATGGAAAATCAATCCATTCCTACTCTTGAATTTAAGGCACAGAGTGAGCAGGGAGTACAGTCCCACTCACATTCTGAAAATAAATTTATAGCAACATGCTGTGAATTCCTGCTTTTCCTTGTGGAGATTAAGAACCTGATATCTCAGGTCCTCACTTTCACTTGCTTGGATGTTGCTAGAAAACAGAGGCATCTGGCAATTAGTTGTAATCCAAGCCTTAGATGTGGAAAACAGGCATTTTCCACCTCTGCCTTCAGGCTCTAACGGTCCAAACACACATAACACTTCACCACGACTTGTTTCTAGAAAGGGATTTGACATCATATTTGGACTTTCACTACCACAGACAAAGGTAGTCTAAAGGAACAAACTCCTGCCTGTTGGCAGAAAACAGCAAAGAGCAGCCAGGTAGTAATTGCCACTTCCTTCCTGAAACTGACTTCAAAAAAATCAGCTCTGAGAGCCGGCGTGTTACCTCAGTGGTTCAGGCGCCTTCCTCACAAGCACAAGGTCCTGAGTTCAATCCCAGTAACAACATACAATGCTGTGTGTGGAGACTCATTCCCACCAGCAATCAACACCACATACTACAATGCTGGGCATGGTGGCTCCCGCCTGTCATTCCAGCCCTAGTTAGGCAGAGATAGGAGGACTGCTGAGTTTGCAGCAGCTTGCCTGGGCACCATAGTGAGCTCAGAGCCAGCCTGAACTACAAAGTGAGACCCTGTCTCAAAAAAAAAAAAAAAAAAAAAAATATATATATATATATATATGAGCTCCTAGTTTCAGTTGTTTATCTTTGATGGAGTGTTCTAAGAATATCACTCCAGCTGCCATTCCCTTGAATGGAGCTTGGGGACAAAAGGAGATAATCACCCGTAAAATAGCACTCTTAGTCCAGAGATTTACTAAAGAGGCAGTGTGCTGTTCTTCATTCAGATTCTAACCATCAGAAAATTACGAAAGTTTCTCAACCATTTGCCCATACAAAGAGTGCAGAATTTGAATTAGAAGCCAGAGTTCTCTTTGGGTATAGGGAACATGGAGAATCAATCTGTTCCTACTCTTGAAAATAAGGCACAGAGTGAGCAGGGAGTACTGTCCCACTCAGATTCTGAAAATCAGTTTATAGCAAAACGGTGTGAATTCCAGCTTTTGCTTGGGGAGATTAAGCCCCTGATATCCCATGTACTCAATTTCACTTGCATGATATTGATAGAAGAGAGGCATCTGGCAGTTAGGTGTAATCGAAGCCTTTGATATGGAAAAAGAGGTATTTTCCACCCCTGTCTTTAGGCGCTAACGTTCCAAACACACATAGCAGTGTACCAGTACTCGTTTCCACAACAGGATTATGATGTCAAAATTGGACTTTCACTACAGCAGACACAGGTAATGTAAAGGAACAAACACTTGCCTCCTGGCGATAAACAGCAAAGATCATGGAGGTAGTAATTTCCACTCCGTGCCTAAACTGGTTTCACAAAAAGCAGTTCTGAGTTGTACTTGTTGCACTTTGAGGGAATAATGTACGACTATCACTCCAAATGCCATTCGCTTGAATTGAGCTTGTTGTCAAAAGGAGATATCCACCCGTGGAACTGCGCTCCTAGTACAGATATTGCCGAAAGATTCCATGTACTTTTCTCGATTCAGATTCTAACCATCAGAACATTACGTCTGTTTCTCCACCATTTGCCCGTACAAAGAGTACAGGATTTCAATAAGAAGCCACAGTTCTCGACAGGCACAGGGTACATGCAGAATGAAACAGTTTCTGCTCTTGCACATAATGCTCAGAGTGAACAGGGAGTGCAGTCCCACTCATGTTCTGAAAATCAGTTTGTAGCAACAAGGTGTGAATTCCAGCTTTTGCTTGGAGAGATTAAGCCCCTGATATCCCAGATTCTCCCTTTCGCTTGCTTGGATGTTGCAAGAAAAGAGAGACATCTGGCAACTAGTTGTAATCCAAGACTTTGAAGCGGTAACAGGCATTTTATACCTCCGTCTTCAGGCCTTAACGGTCCAAAGAATCATAGCAGTGTGCCAGTATTCATTTCTACAACGGGATTATGACGTCATAATTGGACTTTCACTACTGCAGACAAAGGTAGTCTAAAGGAACAAATTCTTGCCTCCTGGAGGTAAACAGCAAAGAGCAGGGAGGTAGTAATTTCCACTCTGTTCCTGAAACTGACTTCACAAGAAGTATGTGTGAGTTGCAGGTGTTTCTGAGGGAGTAATCTACAAATATCACTCTAGCTGCAATTCCCTTGAATGGAGCTTAGGGGCAAAAGGAGATATCCAGCAGTGGAATAGCACTTCTAGTCCAGAGATTTAGGAAGTAGGCAGTGTGCTTTTCTTCATTCAGATTCTAACCATCAGAACATTACGACAGTTTCTCCACCTTTTGCCCGTAGTATGAGTAATTTCAATTAGAAGCCAGAGTTCTCATAAGGCATAAGGAACATGGAGAATCAATTGTTTCCTACCCTTGAAAATAAGGGAGTGCAGTCCCACTCATGTTCTGAAAATCAGTTTGTAGCAACACGGTGTGAATTCCAGCTATTGCTTGGGGAGATTAAGCTGATGATACCCCAGATTCTCCCTTTTGCTTGCTCGGATGCTGCAAGAAAAGAGAGGCATCTGGCAATTAGTTGTAATCCAAGACTCTGAAGTGGAAATAGGCATTTTCCACCTATGTCTTCAGGCCTAAATTGTCCGATGCAACATAGAGGTGTGCCAGCACTCATTTCTACAATGGGATTGTGCCATCATAGTTGGAGTTTATCTATTGCAGACAAAAGTAGTCTAAAGGAACAAACTCTTGCCTCCTGGCGGTAAACAGCAAAGAGTGGGGAGGTAGTAATTTCCACTCTGTTCCTGAAACTGACTTCACAAGTAGCAGATGTGAGTTCCAGGTGTTTCTCTTTGAGGGAGTAATCCATGAATATCACTCTAGCTGCCCTTCGCTTGAATGGAGCTTGGGGTCAAAAGGAGATATAGAGCCATGGAATAGCACTCCTAGTGCAGAGATTTAGGAAGGAGGCAGTGTGCTTTTCTTCATTCAGATTCTAACCATGAGAACATTACGACTATTTCTCCACTGTTTGCCCGTACTAAGTATGCGGGATTTCAGTAATAACCCAGAGTTCTCCACAGGCACAGGGAATATGGAGAATCAATCTGTCCTACTCTTGAAAATAAGGCACAGGGTGAGCAGGGAGTATAGTGCCACTCATATTCTGAAAATCAGTTTACAGCAACACGGTGTGAATTCCAGCTTTTCCTTGGGGAGATTAAGCAACTTATATCCCAGGTTCTCCCATTCACTTGCTTGGATGTTGACAGAAAAGAGAGGCATCTGGCAATTAGTTGTAATCCAAGCCTTTCATGTGGAAAACAGGCATTTTCCACCTCTGTCTTCAGGCTCTAACAATAAAACACACTTAAGACTCTGCCAGGACTGGTTTCTAGACAGGGATTTGACGTCATATTTGGACTTTAACTACCTCAGACAACGGTAGTCCAAAGGAACAAACTCTTGCCTCTTGGCGGAAAACGGCAAAGAGCAGGGACGTATTAATATCCCCCCATTCCTCAAATTGACTTCAAAAAAAGCAGCTCTGACTTCCAGGTGTTTCTCATTGAAGGAGTAATCTATGAATATCACTCCAGCTGCCAATAGCTTGAATGGAGCTTGGGGTTAAAAGGAGATATCCCCCCATAAAATAGCACTCCTAGCCCAGAGATTTAGGAAGGAGGAAGTTTGCTTTTCTTCATTCAGATTCTAACCATCAGAAAGTTATGACTGTTTCTCCACCGTTTGGCCCTACAAAGAGTGCTGGATTTCAATAATAAGCCAGAGTTCTCCTCAGGCACAGGGAAAATGGAGAATCAATCCTTTCCCACACTTCAAAATAAGGCACAGAGTGACCAGGGAGTACAGTACCCCTGAAATTCTGAAAATCAATTTATAGCAACATCGTGTGAATTCCAGCTTTTCTGGGGGGATTAAGCCTCTGATATCCCATGTTCTCCATTTCACTTGCTTGGATGTTGATAGAAAAGAGAGGAATCTGGCAATTAGGTGTAATCCAAGCCTTTGATGTGGAAAACAGGCATTTTCCACCCCTGTCTTTAGGCTCTAACGTTCCAAACACACATAGCAGTGTGCCAGTACTCATTTCCACAGTGGGAATATGACGTCAGAATTGGACTTTCACTATAGCAGACACAGGTATTATAAAGGAACAAACCCTTGTCTCCTGGCGGAAAACAGCAAAAATCATGGAGGTAGTAATTTGCACTCCGTGCCTAAAACTGACTTAACAAAAGCCAGGTCTGATTTGTAGGTGTCTCACATTGAGGGAATAATCTACGACTATCACTCCAGCTGACATTCGCTTGAATTGAGCTTGTTGTCAAAAGGAGATATCCACCTGTGAAACTGCACTCCTAGTACAGATATTTCCGAAAGAGGCAGTGTGCTTTTCTCAATTTAGATTCTAACCATCAGAACATTATGACTGTTTCTCCACTGTTTGCCCATACAGAGTATGCGGGGGTTCAGTAATAAGCCAGAGTTCTCCTCAGGCACAGGGAACATGGAGAATCAATCAATTCCTTCTTTTGAATATAAGGCACACATTGAGCAGGGAGTAGAGTCCCACTCAGATTCTGAAAATCTATTTATAGGAATACGGTGTGAATTCCAGCTTTTGCTTGGGGAGATTAAGCCACAGATATCACAGGTTCCCCCTTTCCCTTGCTTGGATGTTGCTAGAAAAGGGAGACATCCATTAGTTATGTGTAAGCCAAGGCTTTGATGTGGAACGCAGGATATTTCCACCTCTGTCTTCAGGCTCTAACAATCCAAACACACATAGCCTTGCACCAGGACTCATTTCTAAAATGGGATTATGACGTTATAATTGGACTTTCACTACTGTAGACTAAGGTAGTGTAAAGGAACAAACTCTTGCCTCCTGTCCTCAAAAGGCAAACAGCTGGAAGGTAGAAATTTCCCCTCCATTCCTGAAACTGAACTCACAAAATGCAGGTCTGAGTTCCAGGTGTTTCTCTTTGAGGAAGTAATCTATGAATATCACTGCAGCTGCCATTCGCTTGAGTGGAGCTTATGGTCAAATTACATATCCACAAGTGAAATAGCTTTCATTTTCCAGAGATTTCAGAAGGAGGCAGTGTGCTTTTCTCACACAGATTATAACCATCAGAACATTACGTCTGTTTCTCCGCTCTTTGTCTGTACAAAGAGTACAGGATTTGAAGAAGCCACAATTCTCCACAGGCACAGGGTACATGTAGAATCAAACTGCACCTGCTCTTGAAAATAATGCTCAAAATGAGAAGGGAGTGCAGTCCCACTCATGTTCTGAACATCCGTTTATAACAACATGGTTGAATTCCACCTTTTGCTTGGGGAGATTAACCCCCTGATATCCCAGGTTCTCCATTTCACTGGCTTGGATGTTGCTAGAAAAGAGAGGCATTTGGCAATTAGGTGTAATCCAAACCTTTGAAGTGCAAAACAGGCATTTTCCACCTCTGTCTTCAGCCTCTAACGTTCCAAACACCCATAGCACTGCACCAGGCCTGCTTTCTACAAAGGGATTTGAGGTCATAGTTGGACTTTCACTACCACAGACAAAGGTAGTCTAATGTAACAAACTCTTGCCTCTTGGTGGAAAATAGCAAAGAGCAGTTAGGTACTAATTTCCATTCCGTTCCTGAAACTGACCTCACAAGAAGCAGCTCCAAGTTCCAGGTGTTTTTCTTTGACGGAGAAATCTATGAATATCACTCCACCTGCCATTCGCTTGAATGGAGCTTGGGGTCAAAAGGAGATATCAAGACATGCAATAGGACTTGTAGTCCAGAGATTTAGGAAGGAGGCAAAGTGCTCTTCTTCATTCAGATTCTCACCGTGAGAACCTTACGACTGCTTCTCCACGGTTTGCCCGTACAAATAGTGTGGGATTTCAATGATAAGCCAAAGTTCTCCTCAGGCACAGGGAACATGGAGAATTAATCCTTTTCTACACTTGAAAATAAGGCACAGAGTGAGCAGGGAGTACAGTTCCACTCTGATTATGAAAATCAGCTTATAGCAACATGGTGTGAATTTCAGTTCTCGCTTGGGGAAATTAAGCTCCTGATATCCCATGTTCTCCATTTCACTTGCTTGGATGTTGCTAGAATAAAGAGGCATCTGGAATTTAAGTGTAAACCAAGCCTTTGATGTTGAAAACAGGCATTTTGCACCTCTGTCTTCAGGCTCTTCCAGGTGTTTTTCTTTGAGGGAGTAAAATACGAATATCACTCCAGCTGCCATTCGCTTGAAGGGGGCTTTTGGTCAAAATGAGGTATCCACCCGTTTAATAGCTCTCATACTCCTGGGATTTCAGAAGGAGGCAGTGTGCTTTTCTCAATTCAGATTCTATCCATCAGAACATTATGTCTGTGTCTCCACCTTTTGCCTGTACAAAGAGTACAGGATTTGAATAAGAAGCCACAGTCCTCCACAGGCACAGGGCAAATGCAGAATGAAGCTGTTCCTGCTCTTGCAAATAATGCCCAGACTGAGCAGGGACTGCAGTCCCACTCATGTTCTGAAAATCAGGTTATAGCAACATGGTGCAAATTACAGCTTTTCCTTATGGAGATTAAGCCCCTGGTATCCCAGATTCTCCCTTTAGCTTCCTTGAATATGGCTAGAAAAGAGAGGAATCTGCCAATTAGTTGTAATCCAAGCCTTTGAAGTGGAAAACAGGCATTTTCACCTCTTTCTTCAGGCTTTAACGGTCCAAACAAAAAAAGCAGTGGGCCAGAACTCATTCCTACAATGGGATTATGACATCATAGTTGGACTTTCACTACTGCACACAAACGTATTCTAAAGAAACAATTTCTTCCCTCTTGGTGGTAAACAGCAAAGAGCAAAGAGGTACTAATTTTCACTCCGTTCCTAAAACTGACTTCCCAAGAAGCAGGTATGAGTTCCAGGTGTTTCTCTCTGAGGGAGGAATCTATGAATATCTCTCTAGCTGCCATTCCCTTGAATGGAGCTTGGGGTCAAAAGCAGGTGTAAACCCATGGAATGGGACACCTAGTGCAGAGATTTAGGAAGGAGGCAGGGTGCTTTTCTTCATTCAGATTCTACCATCAGAAAGTTATTACTGTGTCTCCACCATTTGCCCGTACAAAGAGTGCGGGATTTCAATAAGAAGCCAGAGTAGGAGACCAGTGGCAGGCGGACAAGACCCAGGGGCTGCAGACCAAACCATGCCTTGTTTCCAGCAGACTGAGGGACCAGCGGTGTGTGGTCTGGACCCAGCGGCATCAGGGCCACGCCTTGCCTTGTTTCCAGCGGACTGAGGGACCAGCGGCAGGCGGACTGGACCCAGCGGCTGCGGTCCCCACTGTGCCTTGTCTCCCGCGGACTGAGGGACCAGCTGCACACGGACCGGATCCGGGGGCTGTGGGCCCCGCCGTGCCTTGTTCTAGCAGACTGAGGGACCAGAAGCGAGCAGACCGGACCCAGGGGCTGCGGGCCCCAACATGCCTTGTTTCCCGCACACTGAGGGAGCACCACACAGACCCAGCTGCAAGGTGCATTCCATTCCCAGTGGACTGAAGGCCACCCACCAACCCACTGTATCCCAGAGCTGTGCAGTGAGGAGTCAGACATAGAGGATGTGTCAGGACTGAGAACTCTCAAGGGTGATTACAGATTCAAGGAGGACGCCCCAGGAAAGTGCTGCTTCCAAAGGGCCCCAGATAATAGAAAGAGACCTGAAACAAACATTGCCCTTTCATCAGACAAAGAAGAGCATTAAAAACAACGAAAGAGTAGAAATGGGAAAATATACAAAAAAAAAAAAAAAAAAAAAAAAAAAAAAAAAAAAAAAAAAAAAAAAACCAGACACAAAGATCACCACCACAGGGAAATTCAGAGAAAAGGGAAATAGGGCAAACTGAAACTCAAACACCAGGACTCTTGGAGATGGTAACTAAAGCAGATCTAGTAAAATTGAAATCAGAGCTCATCTCTGAGATCAAAACAGAGATGATGTCCTCGGTGAAGGACATCATTAAAGAAGAGATCAGAGAGATGATTGAATCCAAGTTAGCAGAAGCAATGGAACCTTTTAAACAGCTTCAAGCAGAACTCCAGGGAATGATGCAGGAGAATGAAAGCTTGTGCAGCAGGATGAATGAAGCAGAGAAGCGAATCTCAGACCTAGAAGACAGCATAGCAGCCAACGAGCAGGAAAGGTATAATCTATGGAAAAGTGCAAGGGACCATGAGAAATGAATTCAACAGCTTCTAGATGACTCAAAGATGAATAACATAAGATTGATTGGAGTCACTGAGGAAGCAGGAGACAGTGTAAAAGACATAAAAAAGCTACTATCAGAGATAGCAACAGAAAACGTCACAGGAAAAGATATAGACATACAGATACAGGAGGCCTATCGAACTCCAAAACACCGTGACATAAAAATATCTACACTTAGACACATACTTATCAAGATTCCAGATGTACAAGAGAAGAAAAAAATAATGAAAGCAGTGAGAGAAAGGAAGAAGATCACCTACAAAGGGAAGCCCATTAGGATCACAGCAGACTTTTCAACACAAATACTCAGTGCAAGGAGAGCGTGGAGGGAAGTATTTCAAGTATTGCAGGAAAACAACCTCCAACCTAGACTGTTGTATCCTGCAAAACTATCTTTCAGAATAGACGGGGAAATAACTTCCATGATAAAGAACACCTGAAAAACTTCACAAGCACAAAACCTGCACTCCAAAACATCCTAAAGAACATCTTGGAAAAAAAAAAACACAGAAAATTCCATACCCACCATTTCCAGGAGAGTGAATTCATTGGGGCAAACAAGAAACTAAATAGAAAAGGGGAAAAGCAAAGAAGAAAAGAACCAAAAACAGGGAAACGTGGCAGCTCTGAATATATCCATATCAGTCATAACCATTAATGTCAATGGCCTGAATGGGCCAATTAAAAGAGACTAGCAGATTGGATCAAGAAGCAAGATCCTACAATCTTCTGCATACAGGAAACACACCTAATTCAGAAGGAAACCCATGGACTGAAAATAAAAGGTTGGAAAACAATCCTCCATGCCACAGGAAAGTACAAAAAAGCAGGAGTGGCTATCTTGTTTGCGGATAAAATAGATTTCAAACTCAAACTGATTAAAAGAGATAAAGAAGGTCACTATATTCTCGTACAAGGAACTATCCAGGACAAAGAAATAACACTCATAAATATTTATGCACTGAACTCTAACGCACCCAACTATATAAAACAAACATTACTGGACATGAAAAGCCACACATCCATGAATACAATAGTCGTAGGGGATTTTAACACTCCATTGTCACAAATTGTCAGGTCAACTGGACAAAGAATCAATAAGGAAATACTTGAGCTAAATCAAACTTTGGAGCAAATAGACTTATTAGATGCCTACAGAACTTTTCACCCTTCAAAGCGAGAATATAGCTTCTTCTCAGCTGCTCATGGATCATTCTCCAAAATAGATCACATTCTAGTCTCTAGAACAAGCTTAAATAGATGTAAAGGAATCCAAGTTATCCCCTGCATATTATCAGACCATAGTGCCTTGAAACTGGAGCTGAACAACAGAAGTAATTCCAAGATCCTCACAAACACATGGAAATTGAACAACTCTCTGTTAACCAACCAATGGACCGCAAAAGAATTCAAAGAAGAAATTAAAGAGTTCCTACAACTAAACGACAACCCCAGCACAACATACAGAAATCTATGGGACACAATGAAAGCAGTACTGCGAGGGAAATTCATAGCAGTGAATGCATACACTCAGAAAATAGAGCAAACTGCAATAAACAATCTAATGATGAACCTCAGACAACTAGAAAAAGAGGAGCAAAACAAACCCAAAGCACATACTAGAGAGGAAATTATAAGGATCAGAGCAGAAATGAACGCAGTGGAGACAAAGAGAACAATACAAAGAATCAATGAATCAAAGAGGTGTTTCTTTGAAAGGATAAATAAGATCGACAGACCCTTAGTCAACCTTATCAAACAAAGAAAGGAAAAGGCTCAAATCCATGCTACAATTAATGAAAATGTGGAAATCAGCACAGATCCAGAGGAAGTCTAAAGGATAATAAACAGGTACTTTCAAAATCTGTACTCCAAGAAGATGGAAATTCTGGAAGAAATGGATAGATTCCTAGACACATATGAACTTCCAAAGCTGAATGAAGAGGATATAAAAATGTGAAACAACCCGATATCAATCTGGGAAATTGAAAATATAATAAAAAACCTACCAACAAAGAAAAGCCCTGGTCCTGATGGCTTCACTGCTGAATTCTAAAAAAATTTTAAAGAAGAGTTAATACCAGTACTTTGCAATCTCTTTAAGGAAACTGAAAGGAGAGCAATACTCCCCAAATCATTCCTTGAAGCAACCATCACCTTGACTCCCAAGACAGGTAAAGATCCCACCAAAAAAGAAAACTTCAGGCCAATCTCTGCAATGAACATTGATACAAAAATCCTCAATAAGATAGGGGCAAAAAATACAGAGAGTTATCAAGAAAATCATACACCCTGATCAAGTCAGATATATCCCAGGGATGCAAGGCTGATTCAGCATTCCTAAATCAATCAATGTAATACACTATATTAACAGACTCAAGGGAAAAACCCTATGATTATCTCAATAGACGCAGAAAAAGCATTTGACAATATCCAACACACATTTATGATCAAAACCCTACAGAGAATTGGAATCAATGGACTTTATCTCAATTTAATACAACCTACCTATGAGAAAACAACAGCCAGCATCATAATCAATGGGCAAAAAAATGAAGCTTTTTACACTAAGATCAGGAACAAGACAAGGATGCCCTCTGTCACCACTCTTGTTCAATATAGTACTGGAAACATTAGCCAGAGCAATCAGGCAGGACAAAGATATAAAAGGAACAAAGATAGGAAAGGAAGAAGTTAAACTGGCATTATTTGCTGATGATATGATACTCTATCTTAAAGATCCTAAAAACTCAACCAAGAGACTGCTAGGCTTAATTACCAAATTTGGTAGTGTTGCTGGATACAGGGTAAATGCTCAAAAATCAACAGCCTTTGTCTACACAAACCACAGATTCACTGAAAGAGAAATTGGGGAGGCAATCCCTTTCACAGTAGCACCCAGAAAACTGAAATATCTAGTAATCAACCTAACAAAGGAAGTGAAAGACCTCTACTCTGAAAACTATAGGACTCTCAAAACTGAGATAGAAAAGGAAACCAGAAAGTGGAAAGATATCCCTTGTTCCTGGTTCGGGAGAACCAACATCGTCAAAATGGCTATACTCCCACAATTACTATACAGATTCAATGCAATTCCAATTGAGATTCCAGTGACATAATTCACAGAGCTAGAGAAAATAATACAAAAATTCATCTGGAACCACAAGAAACCTAGAATAGCAAAAGCAATTCTAAGCAACCACGACATGGCAGGGGGTATTACAATCCCCAAGTTAAAACTCTACTATAAAGCCGCCATGATAAAAACTGCATGGTACTGGCAAAGTAACAGACCCGAGGACCAATGGAATAGATTAGAAGACCCAGAAACAACTCCAGATACACTAAGCCACCTTATCTTTGACAAAGGAACCAAACATCCCCAATGGAAGAAAGACAGCCTCTTTAACAAATGTTGCTGGAAAAACTGGGCTTTAGCCTGCCAAAAGCTAAAGCTAGACCTATCTCTTTCACCACGCACAAAACTAAACTCACAGTGGATAAGAGACTTAAACATTAAAACAGAAACAATAAGCCTGCTGGAAAACAGGCTTGGTAAAACTCTTGGAGACATTAGCTTAGGCAGAGACTTTATGAATAAAACCTCTCTAGCACAAGATCTAGCAGAAAGAATCAATAAATTGGATCTCATTCTACTAAAAAGTTTCTGCACAGCCAAAGAAGTCGCTGGCACTGCTAGAAGACAACCAACAACATGGGAAAAAGTCTTCACTAGCTGTGTATCAGACAAAGGGCTATTATCAACAATATATAAAGAACTCAAACAGATCAGCCTCCCCAAGTTTAAAGACCCAATTCAAAAATGGGCAACTGAAATGAACAGACACTTCTGAGAGGCAGAAGTCAAAGCAGCCAAGAAACATATGAAGAAATGTTCAACATTACTGGTCATTCGAGAGATGCAAATGAAAACAACATTGAGATTCCATCTCACTCCACAAAGAATGGCCGCGATCACAAAATCAACCAACGATAAATACTGGCGTGGCTGTGGGGAGAAAGCAACCCTTCTCCACTGTTGGTGGCATTGCAGACTTGTGAAACCATTGTGGAGATCTGTGTGGAGATTTCTCAGAAAACTAGGAATAGGGGTCCCAATTGACCCTGTTATACCCCTTCTAGGAATGTACCCAAAAGAATTTTAAAACTCACATTGGAAAGACAGATGTACACCCTTGTTCATAGCAGCTCAGTTCGTGATAGCTCAATCTTGGAAACAACCCAAATGTCCATCAACTGGAGAGTGAACAAAGAAGGTGTGTTTTTTTATAAAATGGAGTATTACTCTGCCATGAAGAATGGCAAGATCGATCCATTTAGGTGCAAATGGAGACACCTGTAGGATATACTAATAAGTGAAATCCATAGATCACAAATAGACAATATCCAGATCTTCTCTTTGGCATGAACACCTGTAGATGCAAAGGAGCTCTAGAAAGTAGGACAGCGTTTATAGAGTGGAATATTTCTATAGGAAACTTGGTGTGGGAGTGTGATGAGGGGAAGGAATAAATATGATACAGAAAGAAAATAAAAGAGCATGCATAAAGGGGGGAGGAGGGGTGGGTGGGTAGGGATATGGGTAAAAATGAGAATTAATTTTTGTCATATACTGGTACAAATTTCCCAATGTTATACATGACTTTGAGATGTATGTAAATTGTACCAATAAAGAATTCAATTTAAAAAAAGAAGCCAGAGTAATCCTCAGGCACGGGGGACATGGAGAATCAATCTGTTCCTTCTCTTGAAAATATGGCACAGAGTGAGCAGGGAGTACAGTCCCATTCAGATTCTGAAAATCAGTTTATAGCAACACGGTATAAATTCCAAGTTTTGCTTGGGAACATTAAACCCCTGATATCCCATATTCTCCATTTCCTTGTTTGTATGTTGCTAGAAATGAGAGGCATCTGGAAAGTAGGTGTAAACAAAGCCTTTGATGTGGAAAATAGGTATTTTCCACCTCTGTCTTTAGGTTCCAGCGGTGCAAACACACATAACAGTGCACCAGAATTCACTTCCAAAATGGGAATATGACGTCAGAATTGTAGTTTTACTATAGCAGACACAGGTAGTGTGAAGGAACAAACACTTGCATCCTTGCAGTAAACAGCAAAGAGCATGGACATAGTAATTTCTACTCCGTGCCTAAAACTGACTTCACAAAAAGCAGGTCTGATTTGTAGGGGTTTCGCTTTCAGGGAAATATCTATGACTATCACTCCTGCTGCCAGGCGCTTGAATTGCCCTTGTGGTCAAAAGGAAATATCCACCCGTGGAAATGCACTCCTAGTACAGATATTTCTGGAAGAGGCAGTGTGCTTTTCTTGATTCAGATTCTAACCTTCAGAACATTACGTCTGCTTCTCCACCGTTTGCCCATACGGAGAGTGCAGGATTTCAATGTGAAGCCACAGTTCTCCTTAGGCACTGGGAACATGGAGAAACAATCTGTTCCTAGTCATGCAAATAATTCACAGGGTGAGCAGGGAGTACAATCCCACTCAGATTCTGAAAATCAGTTTATAGCAACACGGTGTGAATTCCAGCTTTTGCTTGGGGAGATTAAGCGCCTGATATCCAAGGTTCTCCCTTTAACTCACTTGGATGTTACTAGAAAAGAGAGGCATCTTGCAATTACGTGTAATCCAAGCATTTGATGTGGAAAAGAGGCATTTTCCACCTCTTTCCTCAGGTTCTAACAGTTCAAAAACACTTAGCACTGCACCAGGACTCATTTCTACAAAGGGATTTGACGTCATAGTTGGACTTTCACTACTGCATACGTAGGTAGTCTAAAGGAACAAACTCTTACCTCTTGGCGGAAAATGCCAAAGAGCAGCGAGTTAGTAATTTCCACTCAGTTCCTGAAACTGACTTCAAAAAAAGCAGCTCTGAGTTCCAGGTGTTTCTCTCTAGGGAGTAATCTATGAATATCACTCCAGCTGCCATTCGCTTGAATGGAGCTTGGGGCCAAAAGGAGATACCCACCCGTGGAATAGCACTCCTATTCCAGAGATTTAGGAAGGAGGCTCTGTGCTTTTCTTCATTCAGTTTGTAACCATCAGAAAGTTACGACTATTTATTCACCTTTTGCCCGTACAAGGAGTGTGGGATTTCAATAATAAGTCAGAGTTCTCCTCAGGCGCAGGAAACATGGAGAATCAATCAGTTCCTACTCTTGAAAATAAGGCACAGAGTGAGCAGGGAATACAGTCCAACTCAGACTCTGAAAATGAGTTTATAGCAACACGGTATGAATTCCAGCTTTTCCTTGGGGATATTAACCCACTGATATCCCAGGTTCTCCGTTTTACTTCCTTGGATATTGCTAGAAGGGAGAGGCATCTGGAAATTAGCTGTAATCCAAGCCTTTTACATGGAAAACAGGCATTTTCCACCTTTGTCTTCAGGCCTTAATGGTCCAAATAAATATAGCAGTGTGCCAGGACTCATTTCTACAACCGAACCATGACGTCATAATTGGACCTTCCCTACTGCACACAAAGGTATTCTAAAGGAACAAACTCTTCCTTCCTGGTGCAAAATAGCAAAGAGCAGGGACGAAGTAATTTCCACTCCGTTTCTGAAACTGACTTCAAACCAAGCAGCTCCGGGTTCCAGGGGTTTCTCTTTGAGGGAGAAATCTACGAATATCATTCTAGCTGCCATTCGCTTGAATGGAGCTTGTGGTCAAATGAGATATCCAGCCATGGAATAGCCCTCTTATTCCACAGATTTAGGAAGGAGGCAGTGTGCTTTACTCAGTTCAGATTCTAGCCATCAGAACATTACGTCTGTTTCTCCACCTTTTGCCTGTACAAAGAGTGCAGGATTTCAATAAGAAGCCACAGTTCTCAACAGGCACATGGTGCGTGCACAAACTGTTCCTGCTCTTGCGAATAATGCTCAGAGTGTGCAGAGAGTACACTCCCACTCATGTTCTGTAAATCAGTTTATAGAAACACGGTGTGAATTCCAGGTTTTGCTTGGGGAGATTAAGCCCTTAATGTCCCATGTTCTCCAATTCACTTGCTTGGATATTGCTAGAAAAGAGAGGCATCTGGCAATTAGTTGTAATCCAAGCCTTTGACATGGAAAACAGGCAATTTCCCCCTCTGTCTTCAGACCTTAAGGGTCCAAACAAACATAGCATTGCGACTGTACTCCTTTCTACAATGGGATTATGACGTTATAATTGGACTTTCACTACTGCAGACAAAGGTAGTCTAAAGGAACAAACTCTTGCCTCCTGGTGTAAATGGCAATGAGCAGGGAGGTACTAATTTCCATTCCATTCCTGAAACTGACTTCACAAGAAGCAAGTCTGTGTACAAAGGTGTTTCTCTTTGTGGGAGTAATCTACGAATATCACTCTAGCTGC
This sequence comes from Thryonomys swinderianus, assembly GCA_004025085.1. Lineage (NCBI taxonomy): Eukaryota > Metazoa > Chordata > Mammalia > Rodentia > Thryonomyidae > Thryonomys > Thryonomys swinderianus. The sequence continues at coordinate 1,852 of PVIC010007835.1, read as the reverse complement.
CATTCGCTTGAATGGAGCTTGTGGTCAAAAGGAGATATCCAGCAATGGAATAGCACTCCTAGTGCAGAGATTTAGGAGGGAGGCAGTGTGCTTTTCTTCATTGAGATTCTAACCATCGGAACGTTATGACTGTTTCCCCACCATTTGCCCATACAAAGAGTGCGAGATTTCAATAAGAAGCCAGAGTTCTTCTCAGGCACAGGGAACATGGAGAATCAATCGTTCCTACTCTTGAAAATAAGAAACAGAGTGAGCAGGGAATATGGTCCAACTCAGATTCTGAAAATCATTTTATACCAACACGGTGTGAATTCCAGCTTTTGCTTGGGAAGATTAAAGCCCTGATATAACAGGTTCTCCCTTTCACTGGCTTGGACGCTGATAGAAAAGAGAGGCATCTGGCAATTAGTTGTAATCCAAGACTTTCATGTGGAAAACAGGCATATTTCACCTCTGTCTTCAGGCTCTAATGGTCCAAAAACACATAGCACTGTGTGAGGACTGGTTTCTGAAAAGAAATTTGACATCATAGTTGATCTTTCACTACTGCAGACAAAGGTAGTCTAAAGGAGCAAACTCTTGCCTCTTGGCAGAAAATGGCAAAGAGCAAGAAGGTAGTAATATCCACTCCGTTCCTAAAAGTGACTTCAAAAAATGCATCTCTGAGTTCCAGGTGTTTCTCTTTGTGGGAGTAATCTATGAATATCACTCCAGCTGCCATTCGCATGAATGGAGCTTGGGGTCAAAAAGAGATATCCACCCGTGGAATAGCACTCCTAGTCCAGAGATTTAGGAAGGAGGCAGTGTGCTTTTTTTCATTCAGATTCTAACCATCGGAAAGTTATAACTGTTTCTCCACCGTTTGTCCATACAAAGAGTAAGGAAATTCAATAATAAGCCAGAGTTCTCCTCAGGCACAGGGAACATGGAGAATCAATCAGTTCCTACTGTTGAAAATAAGGCACACAGTGAGCAGGGAGTACAGTCCCACTCAGATTCTGAAAATCAGTTTATAGCAACACGGTTTAAGTTCCAGCTTTTGCTTGGGGAGATTAAACCCCTGATATCCCATGTTCTCCATTTCACTTGCTTGGATGTTGCTAGAAATGAGAAGCACCTGGAAATTAGGTGTAATCCAAGCCTTTGATGTAGAAAACAGGCATTTTCCACGTCTGTCTTTAGGCTCTATCGGTCCAAACACACATAACAGTGCGCCAGAATTCATTTACACAACGGGATTATGATGTTAGAATTGAACTTTCACTATAGCAGACACAGGTAGAGTGAAGGAAAAAAAAAAACCTTGCCTCCTGGTGTTAAACAGCAAAGAGCATGGAGTTAGTAATTTCCACTCAGTGCCTAAAACTGACTTCACAAAAAGCAGGTCTAAGTTGTAGGTGTTTCGCTTTGAGGGAAAAAATCTACGACTATCACTCCAGCTTCCATTAGCTTGAATTGAGCTCGTGGTCCAAAGGAAATATCCACCCATAGTATTGCACTCCTGCTACAGATATTTCTGAAAGAGGCAGTGTGCTTTTCTCGATTCAGATTCTAACCTTCAGAACATTACGTTTGTTTCTCCACCGCTTGCCCATACAGAGTGCGGGATCTCAAGGTGAAGCCACAGTTCTCCTTAGGCACTGGGAACATGGAGAATCAATCTGTTCCTACTCGTGAAAATAATTCACAGGAGACATCTGGAGGATATACTAATAAGTGAAATCAATAGATCACAGATAGACAATTTCCGGATCTTCTCTCTGGCATGAACACCTGTAGATGCAAATGAGTTCTGGAAAGTAGGACAGCTTTTATAGAGTGGAATATTTCTATAGGAAACTTGGTGTGGGAA